>RJWM01035907.1:5859-18651 GCA_004363535.1 Dasyprocta punctata | reverse complement strand
CAGATTAAAGTATAACTGAAAAAGAGTGCTTTGGTTTTAAAATGTATAGAAAGAATAGGATTTATAAGCTCAAATCAGAAAAGAGAAAAAACTCATGAGAAAGATTTGTTATTGCATTCCAAAGTCACTTTACTTCCTTTTTAATAACTACATATCAAATAGGAAGACAATGCTCAAGTAGGGAGGGGAATTAGGAAGGGGGAAATGGGAAAGGAAGAAAAGGAAAAGAAATAAAAGCAACAAAAGGAAAACGGAAATAAAGCTTTTGTGAACAGGGATGGGAAGAGGGGTTGACAATATGGTAGGGTGACGGGAAAAATGAATTAAGTTTTATCATGTACAAATACAAATTTCCTATAATGAAAGTTATCATTATGTCAATAAAATTAACTAATAAAATATATCAATAAACTTAACTAATAAAAAGAGAAATTGCTACAAGCATTTAAAAAATACATGCACTTTTCAAATAAAATTTAGTAACTGTGCATACATCAATAAATGAACAAAAGGCAGAATAAAAATATAGAGTTCTTCATTTATTGTCAGTGCTAACTGAAACGGAGTTGTTCTGGTCATTGGTCATGCCAATCCTGAATATAATATGAGTACAGAGATTTGTCTCCTGTCTGATTGCTCAGATTGTCTCATTTTGATCTTCCTTCTTCCTGTATTGAATTATTTTCCATCTCTTCTTCACATGTCAACCTGAAAAGCCACTTATAATCCTCTCAGTTTGTTACTGAAACATTTCCAGATGCTCCCAGGGCTGAAATGCTCTATAATGATTAATTTTCTTTCTTTTTTTTATTTTAAAGAGGATAAAACCAAGGAAAATAAAACAGAATAAAGCCAATCAAAATAAACCAGTGTAAGTGATTCAGGACTTCAAGACATTACAAAACCAACAATAGTTACCATAATGTCTTTTGTTGTCTTCAGAATAGATGCAGATACCTTCGGACATAATAAAAATGGAATGCAACAGAATAGAATAGAAACAATAAAAACAAAACAATGAATGCAACAAAGGACTTCAAAATTAATTTTCAATATTAAATTATCTAGTGTTTAGGATACACTCATATGTACATGTTCAACTTTACATTGCTAATCAATACAGAAAAAAGCATACCAGTGGGTGAATGTGAAGATGCAAGCAAAAAGAAATATGGCAGAGATAACTCCACCCTACTCACTGCTTCTCTACTTTTGGCTATTCAATTCCATGTAAATTTCTCCATCTAGGTTTCAACTTCCTTATGATACCCATGTGAATGTCATCATGCTTATATATCACAAGATGCAGCTATCTCACATGTAAATAATGTATACATCTTCCCCAAAAGGAGTATGAGATCACATAATTACTATATTCTTTTCTGAATAAAGTTAATGCCTTTCCTAGAATAATTACAATGTTGCATATAAAGGTTAAATATCAAAATTTAGCATCGTTAGAACTTCAAATTATAGAACTGTTAACAAAACATTGTAATCTCAGTTCAGCCTCACTATTTAGATAACTCAAACATGCTCTGTTAGGGACCTAAGATTATAGCTCAGTGGCACAGCACCTGCCTGGCAAGTGCATGGTCCTGAGTTCAATTCCTGGTACTGAGAAAAAAAAAAAAAAAAAAAAAAACATGCTCTATGAGAACCATGCACGTAGTCGTCTCATTATCCATGTAAGTAATGTAATAATATACTTCCAAAGGAGGATACCGTGCTTGATTACTTCCCAGTACTTTCTGCTGCAGTTGTCAGTCTAAGCCTAGGTCTACTGTAGCCACTAATCTGCCACTCCAGTACTCAAGTCAAACCCACTGAAAAGAGAGAATAAACAATAATGGAGCATCTGCCAACATCATCTCAGGCCTGTGGAGAACAGACAACAAAAAGCTTTTTGAAAGGCTATGGAAGCAAACTTTCCCTGGGAACATGTTTTCAGTACAGTTAAGGACATTTTCAGGTGTCCTCCCATGATGCAAATTATTCAGGATAAATCTACACAAAGATGGCTCTTTGTCTCTCTCTAAAGATGTGGATTCCTTTTCAGTATGCCAGGAAAATTCTGAAAATTAAATTCATTGGATGTAGGCTACTGTTGTGCACTTGTCTCAATAACAAACTAAGAAAACCGTTAAAACCACTTTAAATTGCTTAACATGTTGAATCGGGATCTCTGCTACGCACATTTATAAGAAGAAATTTTCCTTATCTTATGTGATGTTCTGTCCTTGATCTTACACCCTTTGGATCAATCCACATAAATAATGTCTAGGCTTGTGGTTATATAAATGAGCAAACATTTTTAAATCCTTAAGTGTGTAAGGTATGTTCTCCCAACGCATTCTTCGCGTTTCTTCCTCAGGGTTATGGGTAGATTTACTCTAGTCACAAATCTGAGAAGTAGGGGTAAGTATGTTGTGAAAATTTGAGAATGAATAAAATTTGCGTGGCAACCACCTAACATCATTACAGAAGTTTTAAGCAAGAGACAGCTAATATATCCCAATGGATAAAGGGGTACTCTCTTGCTAACAAAATTTTGAAAGATTTTAAAGTTACAAATGTTTTTGCTGTCTATGTGAAGATTTCCATTTCTTGGCAAATAGTGTTTCATGTAAGTCAGTAGCTGGGCTCTGAATTCTACCTCTGCTTCAGTCTTTTATTTTTATGTTATTTAGCTAAATTGTCCTCTCATCAGGCTTGATCTAAGCATTTATCAATCTAGTTATATTTTAGAATCAGAAGTAGTAAACATATCTTGTAATTCTTGCAGATACCCCTACTATAACAGTCAAGTGTAATCTAGTTACACTGTTTGCTTCCTCTGAGAAAGTTTAGATAGCCATTTGTGCTCACGTGGTATGAGTTACATTTTTAACAATTAGGTCGACATTTTTAACAATTACATCAGATAATTACTCTTAGGTTTATAAGCTTAAGCATCTCTTTTCATTTGCCACTTATCTTAGCACACAAATTACTGAGGGTCCTGTCAATAAGAAACTTTACTCTTGATGTTTCAGAAAGGAAAATAATCAGTCCTGGTAATAGTGGTATCTGCACAGATATACGAAGAAATAAAAGGAAAAAGGAGCAATCATGTCAAACTGAGGAAGCTGACAAATGGAAGAGCCTGATCTCATGAGCCAAACAACTTGCTTGTGCTGTGTTGCAGGAGACTGCCCCTGCTGCAGCTGTTCCACACCATTGGGACTGGGCAGAAATCCAGGATCCTGCCTTCTGGCACTGCTGCTGCAAGTACCGCTAATGTAGCTGGAGTCTGCAGCTACCTGCAGTCACCTTGAGTTACCCTGTTTGGGTTTGTTATTGTCAAGGACACCTCCAGAAACAGTGAAATGTGACCTGGATTTTTATCTTCCTTTCAAACTCAGTTGAATCTCTTAATGGTGTCTTATTTTGTGTGTATATTTTGTAGACCATAATCTTTAGTCTTTTAAATTGATCATAATACTTCAAATAGCCCTTTATACAAATTAGTGAAGTAAAGCTTAACTAAAGTTTATTAAATTAAGAAATAAAAACCCACCAATCTCATGGCTTACAGGGAAAAATATTAACTGTCATAAAACTTGTCTTAAATTGGGAAGAAAAATGAAATTTTTATACATACAAGCATCAAGCTGTTTTCACCTGTTTTTGCCAGTTACTTACTTTTTCCCAGAGTACTATGTCTCCTTATGACACCATAATAGTGACTCCATATCAGCATCTGAGATTAAGTTATCTGAACATTTTCTTCAATTGAAAATTATTTTCTATATAGAAATTATATGTATGAATATTTTCTGCAACATGTAAGGCAAAAGAGAAATGCCATGTTGAATGACTATTTATAGCACAGCACAAGAAATATTTGAAATTCTATGGAATATTATAATTAAGTTTTATTTTGAAGCATAATATAGAAGGAATCATTGAGACCTTTTTATTTTCTTCTGGTAGAGTGTAGACATTGCATGCATAGAAAACATTTTTTAAAGGAATGACATAAAGTAAAATTGTATCAGAGAGGGAAAATTGCATAAAATCACTGTATAAAAAATAGTGATTATAAAATTTGAATAGCAAAGAATACTGAGCAAAGTATCACATTTTTCTCTGTCATGGAAGAAAGTTTTTGTATAAATGTCATTGCTAACAGTATTTGGGGGTGAAAGCAGTTTTAAGATCAGAAGACAGCTTTGCTTTCATAAAAGCATCTGTAAATTTTACAAAAGAAAAATTTGCAGAATTCTTTTCAGAACTAAGACTACTGGAACTCTAAAAATCCATCGAATGCTTAATGTCATGAAACACTATAAACAGATAAATATAGACATCTCAGCAATTTTCAGAGCACACGGATCTCAACTTTTAATTCATTCAGACATGTACCAGTTTTTTTTTCTTTTTTGGTCATTACACTTTGATTAGTAATATCTACTCAATAAGTCTTATATTGTTATACACATTTGATGCTCTTCATTCAATTTTTCTTTTAGTCTGCCTTATTAACTTGTCTTTAGACTTAGATTATTTTGAAAATACACTTTTACATTTAAAATTTCTTTTACGTTATATAAGTTAGGCATTGGACCAAAATACATTGAATGATTGATATTAATAAGCTACCCTATTGGGTGCTATAAATAACTCAATGTTAAACGAATTTTCCCACCATGAGCCATACATAAAGACATCTAATATACAGAGAAAATGAGACAAGTACAAAAATACTATAAGACAGAAGAGAAACATAGTAATTCGATATGGTTACAGAGAAAATGCAATGTTCTCCTAATTAGTACGAATCACAGTAAAATGTCCTTAATACGTATGAACCATCTCAATATCACAGAAACATGCCAGATTCGTTGTTTGAAAGCTTCCTTTTAAAAATCTCTTGAAGAGTCGGGCATGGTTGTGCACGCTTTTAATTCCAGCACTCGGGAGGCTGAGGTAGGCAGAGCATTGTGAGTTCAAGGCCGGCCTGAGCTACATAGTGCGATCCTGCCTCAAAAAACGGGGGCCGGAGTTTGGTTCAGTGGCTTAAGCGCCTGTCTGGAAAAAAAATCTCTTGAAATACAAAGCTAGTGTCAGTCTTTCTGTTGCAGTTAGCTATAATACGAAAAGATTTTCAAGAACAGAATAGCAATACCAAACTACAAAGGTTGAAGTATAAAGAATTCTTCAACAAGTTAAAAATACAGTTTATATGGTAGAACTAAAAGTGATGTGGGACATAGAAATATTGCTATAATGACATTCACAAAGCACTTCAGAATTGTAACAGGTTTTAAAATTAGAAACATGCCTGTAATAAAGGATGAGAATACATAAAATACTTGTAAATTATCAAAGTTTGTAGCCTGCAAAATATTTAGAGATCTCAATTATTGGCTAACTGTCATTAAAAAAATATCACCCATTGTCTGAGCCTCAATTTCCTTATTTGTAATAAGAGTGTTAGGATTATCTAAAAAGCTGTTTTGTGAATTAAACAGCGTATTATATTTGGAAATGCTTCATGAACTAGTAAATCATCATAAAAATCATACAAAATGACTTTCAGTAATATTAAAATCACTGTATTTTACTGAGAATGTAATAATAAATTCCTGTTTCTTTTACTGCAATGAATGATTTTTGTATAGTTAGGAAAATGCTACGGTATGTAATATACTAGTGGGAGTACAAAACAATATTATTATAAAGTAATCTGTCATTATGTGTAGAATAGACTGAAATTTATGAGTATGTAGTTGAGATTTTAGATCCAAGCTACTAAAATTTATTTTCAAATTTCAAAGGGTTTTTAAAATTCTTAAAATGTAATCAAATATTCTAAGTTATTTAAAAAATAGAGGATATAAGTTTGGGGATTTTTTTGTTTTTAGTTGCTCTTTGCACAAAGCAGAGAAATCTTAGGTGTAATTAAATGATATGAATACATATACACAGGTTACTTTGCTACAATTCAAATATGTTTATCATACTAAAGAAAAATAAAAGAGATAGATTAAAATATACAAAAGTACTTAGGTTATACATCTTTTAAAAGCCAAAGAGCATAATAATCTGAAAGTAATGACCCTTAAAAAATTGGAGTTCACATGATATAATTTAAAAGTGGAACTGATGACTACTAATTAGGCTGTAATCAACAGTATTTTACACTAAAGAAATGGAAAAATGCCCAAATTAAATCACAAATATGAAGGGAAAATTGGTGTCAAAAATGATGATTGTGCTTAGTGATCCAGAGTTGAAAACAATGAAGAAAAGGTAGTATCTTTTTTACTTTCAATTTCTATATTTCCACTTGTGAGGAATTTCAGTTAAAAAGCTATTATGATAATTGTATAATGTAAAAATGTAATAGATAAATCTGAAATGAAATCATCTGATCAACTTTACATATTTGTTTATAATCATATATACATACACTTATACATATGATGGGTTAGACAGGTTTAGAACTTATTTAAAGTGTGGAACTAGTCAAAGGTTGATGCCAATCTCACAGATTCATCCAGCTGACTATTTTCCAAATGGTTCTGGTATATAGAGTATATAACAAAAATATATGCTTCTATGAATATTCTTCAAGAGATAATTCATCCAATGTTTAAGATAAACACATACACACATGTACAGTGAAAATAATTTAAAAGAAGTAAGAAAAAAGTAAGAAATAATTAAATAAGCTTCACTGTTTTATTAGGTAGAATACATGCTTTTCTACCAAAGTTAAAAATAAGTATGCAAAATATGCTCCTTGGAAAAAACTGGGAGATTTTAAATATCTGCTAAATACATATTCTCTAGTAATTTCAACAAGAGAAAAATAAGATTTGTAACATTGCTCAATTAAACAAGTGGTACCTGGTAACTCAAAAACTAGAAGAGAAAATTGTAGACAAACATACTGAACTCATGCTGCCCAAAAACACAAAATAGACTCTAAATAGTAAAGTAAAATATATTCAACAAAAGATAGTCATATAATCTCTTAAACTGCAACAGTAAAATTAAGAAAGAGCATTGTTTAGCAGAAAAAATACCACTTATAAAAGTGTAAAAGAGCTTGTTAAAAATCAGATAAAAGGAAATATGTTTCAACTTCTAATTTTTAACTTTCAAAAGTAATATGCTTCACTAAAACACTTAATCTGTCTGTAAGTTACAAGTGCTCACAGAGATAAAAAATGTATCATAAATGTCATGCTTCATGTAATATTCCCACAACACTATAAATGCATCCACTTGGAAGAAAACAAAATTTCTAAGGCTATATATAGGATATGTGATCAACAACAAAAACAAAACAAAACAAAAAAAAACAGCCAAACACATAAAGTGATCCAGAATAGAACTAAAAGAAATCTTCAAAGATTTTTATAGCATGCTACTAAACATCATCTAGTTTTAAGCAGCATAATTTTGGGGAGAAATATAAGGATTTATGACCTCTAGGTGAATGATAAAACTATAGATCTCCCATTGTTGTATCAGAAAAATGATGCATAGATGACGTATGTGCAAGGACAAATTTACACTATTTCAAGAATAAATGAAATTAACATTAGTGATATTTATCTAATTTTGAATTAATTTGTGAAGTTGTTTAATAGCATTTAAAGGAAATATGGTGAGTTTTGCATTTTTATCTTTGATGAATTTGGTTTTGGGTAGACTCCAGAAAAAATGACTCGAGATTTTTTTAAGTAATGACATCAAAAATCACAATCCTTTTTGCATCACCATAATGCAAAAGAAAACTTGCCACTTAATAAAAGAATGCAACTGCAAAAGAACCTAAAGCTTTCAGGTGAGACAGTTCATTAATCAGAGTAGGCTAGCCTCTGGTGGTAATAAGTCTCAAATATGAAACGGCTCAGGATAAAAGCTGTCTGACTCTGCTCATGTAGTCTGAGCAGATGAACATGTCCACAGGGCACGTCTGCTCCACAAAGTAATTCGGAGATGCCAACTGATAAGGATGCTAGCATCTTCAGTATATCACTTACAAGTTCCTTGTAATCTTCCCTATTTCACGTTACTGACTTTATGGGCCAAAGAAACTTAGATTAGTTAGAAGGTGCTGAAGGTAGAGATTTCTGAGTACCATAGGAAGATGATAATGGGGGAGGGACTGGAACTTTAAAGGTGGCAAGAAATTGGGATGGAACTGATAATCATGTGCAGTGAGAACCTATTCACAAAAGCACTTTGGGTAAAGTCTAGGTCTTCTGCCCTCTAGTAAAGACAAGCAAAAAGTGATCTAAATTTTCCCTCATTTGGGGACCTATAATTCAGTATTTCCTTTAGTAAAGGGAGAAAATAAACTAATTTCATGTCTGGAAGCCTAAAACATATTCAATTCTGTGGAAGACTACGTGTAATCCCTTTTTAAGTGTCAAACATGCAACATTGCTTCTGAATTGTTGCCCTTAGGAAGCAGCTGAAGTGTGAGACAACTAAAAAATGACAGAGTTTAAATGAAAAAAAAAAGAAAGAAAGAAAAATAAAGGAAAATCTCACATGGAATGTGAGCCCTCAGAACAAGATAATATGTGGAAAATTTGAAATCATGGAATAGAGCTAATGAAGTCAAGACATAAGTGACGCATAACTTCAAACTGGAAATAGCTGAATGCTATAAAGTTTTTGAAATAAGTATCTGTAATATTCAGAGTGGCTCTGAAGAAAAATAAAGTAAGTGAAGGAAGAATGAAACGTTAAAATCATAAAAAAAAATTTTAAATATAAAGAAAAGAGTAAGTTAAACAGAGAAAGTGAATTAATGAATCAAAATTCAGAACTGAAAAAGTGACCTAATATATTATGAAATGAAAAATAAGAAAGATAGATTTAAGTAAATCCAAATTATATTTAATGGAAGTTTAGAAGAAGAGAATAGCATATTACAAGAATGTTAAAATTCAAATGGATAATGTTTCAATTTTTTCTATGATTGAGAATATTAGAATAAAAACATTCTACTGCTAAACTGAATTAACATACAAACCTAATGGAAAATAAATATGTATACCATCTACTGATTGGGTGAAAATGTTTGAGAAAACTATATTTGGTGAGAGGATAAAATCTAAAATATGTAAGTAACTCACTTAATGGACACATGTATAACACATATTACCCACACATATGCTATATCACAATTAAAAATTTCCAGAGGGGAAGAACAAATTTTTTCCAGAAGTTTAAAATAGTTACAAGATACATGAAAATGTGTTCAGCATCATTAATCTTTAAGTAAATGAAAATCTAATCACAACGAGATATCACTGTACACATACTAATACTGTATACTCATTTTCAAAGCAGTGGTAGCAAGTATGTGCCAGGATGTAGAGACTAGGGGCCTCACTTTGTAAACATCCTGAGCCTGTGCAAGAGGAGGGCCCGGATGCAGGAGGGCGGGCCAGCTGGAAGACAGTGAGATTCTACTCTGTGATTCTCCATTACATCTCTGATGACAGAGCTGGCTGGAAAACAGTGACTTCACACTCCATGCCTCGTCTATTATTGCCCTGGATGACAGGGTTGGCTGAAAGAGTGGAAGACCTGTAGTAACCCCAAAACCCAGGACAGCAGCCAGGTGCGCAGACACACACACACACACACACACCTTTGGAGGGTGAAATAACCAGCAAGGTCAGTAGTGTGGAAGCCTCTGAAGCAGCAGTGAGGAGACAGCAGTTGGACTACGGACAACTCCACCAACAGAAGACCAGTGCCAGCTCCCACATCCAGAGGCCAAGATTGGGTCCATATCCAGCACATCTTTGAGATGTAATATGAACATTATCACAGGACTGTAAACACCCAAAGAAGGTAGGTTCTTGGGATAGCTATAAAGAATGAACTACATCTGGAGAACAACCCTGAAGAATAGACATCTCCTTTCCTACTTGAGAGAGGCCTCAATGCTAGTTTTAGAGCTATATATCATGGAAGTTGACAGGCATCAACAGAGAAGACAAAATAAAAGAAAAAAGAGAAGGTAGAGAATGCAAGAGGCAGGGGTGGGATATGGCCCTAGACCCCACCCACCCAGGTCAGGCCTGGAAGCCAACTAGATGGATAGTGTTGTAAGTCAACCACTGGAACTTTCTGAAATAATAATGCAAGTGAAAAATCAAGTGAAAAAGGCTATAGAGAAAGTTATCTCTTACGTATAAAAAGAAATGATGCTTAAAATCAAAGATATTTGAGATGATACAAATGAGAGAATAGATGAGCACAGAAAAACATATAAACAAAAAATGTCCAACATAGAAGAGAAATGGAATCCATGAAACAGATGCAGAGATCCAGGAGATTAAATGCTTCACTTAGAATATATGCAACAGACTGAATGAAGTCAAAGATATAATTTCAGATCTTGAAAACACAAGTGCAGCTAGTGATCATGAAAATAAAGATATCTTAAAAATAGTGAGACCATAAGAAATTAATCCAACAGCTACAAGATAAAGCAAAAAAGAATATCTCAAGCTTGATTGGGGTCAGTGAGAAAGCTGGAGACAGCACAAATGCCATAGTAGTCATAAATCTATATGCACCTAATACAGGAGCATTCAACTATGTAAGACAGTTATTGGTAGACATAAAAAATCAAATAAGCAATAGCAAAATTGTAATGGGAGACCTCAATAACCCATTGTCACAGCGAGGCAGACCAACTAGACAAAAAAATCAACAAAGAAATATCAGAGCTTAACCAAACCTGTGAACAAAAGAACTTAATAGAAAGAAGCCATACCCAGAGGCTGTACACCAGTGCCCCAGCCGGATCCAGTGAACCTAGTGCAGGCTTGGAGAAGAAGCCATGCCCTGAGGCCACATGGCCTTTGGGGGAGCACTGATGAATCACCACCCACTGCCTCTCTGCCATTCCTAGAACCCCAGATTGAAGGAACCCACCACCAATCCACTGCACCACGGGACGGGCAGTCAATGCAGGAAGCACTAGGGATGTAGCAGTGCTGACTCAAAGGAACATAGGAAAATGTCAAGATGAAGGTGAAAAATACAATCTCAGACCTTTAGTCCGCATAGAACAAATTCAGGAGACACAGACATATTAGAAATTAGAAGTCACACATCTGAAATTTCTGAGAAGATAATAACTGAAGTAAAGAAACAGTTTAGTTCTTATATTGCATGTCTATGTCTGATGGTTTGGACAGCTATTTTGCAGATCACAAGAGGCATTAGCGTAGCCATTGCTGATTTACTACTATTTTATTTTTAAGTCCTGTATTGCTTTCATTGTTGTGTTTTGATTGACTTTATTCTGTTTGTTTTTACTGTCCTTAAAATAAAATTTAAAAGAAAAATAGGAAGGCACAGTGTGAGTGCTATACCCACCTTAAGGCAGATAACCTACATACGATATAAAGGAGGAAAAGAGGCTTGCTTCCCCCCACCCCTTTTGCTTTTGTTTCTTTTACTATCTCCCACCACCTTAAACTGTTTGCCCCTCAGCCTTGACACCCTTCCTTACTATTATGAACTGAAGCTTCCACAAACTGTGAGCTAAATAAACCTTTCATCCCTTAATTTGGGTATCATGTATTTTGTCTCAGCAACAAGAGAAAAGTAACTGAGACACCCTCTTCTGAGCATATAATTCAAAAAATGAAATTGCAACCATCAATTTGTTCCATTATTTGTCTCATATCTTCATATCTATCCATTCTACAATATCAGTCTGTTTTTCTAAAAAATACAGTGTTCTCAATGAAGAGTTTGTGGTAAATTAAAACATAATTTTTTTTCTTTCACACAACAGGAAAGAAAATCTTTTTGCTCTCCTTTTGAATCTTGAATGGCCCTGAAACTTGCTTTAAATTATAAGGTGCAATCTTTGGACCCTGATACTCTCATTTGAAGAAAAAGAAAAATACAAAAAACACTATTTAGCCTCCTTATACTTTTTCAGTCTTCTGGACAGACAGAAGTGCAGAGCCAAGCTAACCAAGAATCTTACATGTAAGTAAGGTCATTTAGTATCATGCAGTCCCAGATATATATAGCTTCATGACTTAGCATAGGCTAGAGCAGCAAAATACGTGTACCACTGAGTCCATTTCACCAAACTAACAAACAACAGAAATGTGAGCAAGTAAGTGATGTTTTTTGAAACTAGGAAGTTTTGGAGTGGTCTGTGATTTACCTACTCAAATACATGTTGAGTACTGAGGCCACTTCTGAATTTATCATTTCAATGTCTTTGAATGATACAAAGTATTTTAAGGGCTCACAAGCATAAGGATGGTAGATCAGCTACCCTGCACCTTTACCTTATGGTCCAGGACAACTACCTCCAGAGATAAATATGAAATGATATCTCAACTATGTTCTACCAATGAAAACAATCACACAGCATCACCATATTCCTTACTATGAAACTTTTACCAGTGAATGTCAGCCATAATGGGAGGCATGTGCTTTCTTAACTCTTCTTGATCAACAATGAAACAAGAAGTTTAAAGAAGTTTAAAAATATAGGAACAAGGCCAGGGATGTAGTTCAGTCACCCAGTGCCTGCCTGACAAGCATGAGGACCTGATTTCAAATCCTGATACAAAACAAAATAGCTACAAAATGGCTGAGATAGGTTTAATGAATTAAAATGGAAACTAGCATCAGGTGATGCATATATTAATTAACTTAATTGTGGTCATTATTAGGGCCAGGAGTTTGGCTCAGTGGCTTAAGCACCTTTCTGGCAGGCATGAGACTGTG
>RJWM01035906.1:0-18538 GCA_004363535.1 Dasyprocta punctata | reverse complement strand
TATACCATTCCACTGATGACTCACCAAAAACAATCATCCGCAGGGAATATTTGACTTACGATAACACAGTTTAACATTTTGCCTCCAGGAATTTATTTTACTAAAAAGCTGAGGGGCTGGGGATATAGTTCAGAGGCACAGCACCTGCCTGGCAAGTGTGAGGTCATGAGTTTGATCCCCAGTACCAAAAAAAAAAAAAAATTAAAAATTAAAAAAATAAAAATTGGAGTTAATTTCCCTATGTAGCCACCACAGGAGCATGAAGCTTACTTACACTGGTTAAGGACTTGCTGATGTCCCTAACATCTATCTGCAGGATGTTTCCAATGATTGGAAGAGGAGTGGGACCAGGGGGAAGCTTGCTTCTCCCAGAGCTCTGTCTCCAGAATGAAAAGAGAAGCAGACAGGAGAGGCCGAGCACCAGGACCACGAATGCATCCATTGAAGCTTCTGTTCTTACTGAGGCAACCTTCAGCTTGAGATTCAAAGCTTTTGAAATGTTCTGTGGTAACTTACTTGTGACTCTCTGACACATGGATAGCCAATCAGCAACGCATACTGTAATTTCCCTTCAGAATGGACTCTGGCCCACAGAAAAACATAAAATTAAAATGTTCTTGACTCTTGTTATCCAAGCCACTGCCCCACCCTGGAGATCCTGGTGTAACTAATCTGGGGTGGAGTCCAGGAACTGTTTTGTTCTAAACACCTCAGGTGGTGCCAGTGTGCAGCCAGAATGTAGAATCAATGAGGCAATATTTTAGCAAAAATTGTTCATTCTTCTCAATTATTAGGCAGATGACCAGTTGAGAATTTGTAACATTAAGAACAGCCCACGTACTTTATCCCTTGTATATATAATAATGTCTATCTGGTAATGCTTCTCAAACACTGGGATGCCTTCACTGAAAACAAAAGCCTTCTGAAATAATTTAACGTATTATACTAACATTACAACTTCATGAACATGAAACAGCTAAGATGAAACAGCTATGCCTTGAATGACTAAGCACATAATAAGTAATTAGCTATGTAAATATGCACACCTTTTGCTACTAAATCCCTAAAAAGCACCAGAAGGCAGAAATTATTATTTTTAAATAATCAAATGGAGAAAGAGAGACTCTAAGAGAACAGGAGACCTGTCTGGATGGCTCAGCTCATAGGTGGAAGACCTGGAATTTGAATGAGCTCTTCTGGTGCTAACTGTAGTGTAATATGGCTTCACTACAGCTGCCTGAAGAACAATGTTAGCAAATAAAACAAGCCCCCAACAATTTATTTTCTCTGAACGTTCACCACCTTGTACACAAAATAACATAGTGATAATTCTCCATCTCGACAGAAGTCAAATTTGCTCCATTTAACTGAGGCACAAGCAAGTCTCAGAGAATTTAGTATGTAAGGCTAGAGATGCCACGATTCTCCCACTTCTAAATTACTTCCAGAAACAGGTGTTTCTGTTCGTTTCCTAACTATCATTGTCAGAAACAATTGTATAAGTAATGCACCACAAAGGAGAGATTATAAACAAAACAATGGGCACGTGTTTGATGGTGGATGGGGAAAGTAGGGACTATCTTTCATTAGTCCCAGGCAAAAAAAGACAATAAAAGGAGATACCACTTAGTGGTCATGAGAGCCTAAATATCACTGCAGTGCCGTGTATTACTAGATCACTAACAGCAATGCTTATACAAGAGAATCTTCTGCAATATCGTATTTGTTCTAAACTGACTAGTGAAATTCTTGTTTTATTCTATATATTTGATATAAAAATGATGCTTTGAGATATATATACACATAGTAAAATAACTACTACAAAATTTTATATCCACTACTAATATAGTTACCTTTTCTTTTTTTCTGATAAGAGCACCTGAAGTCTATTCTTTTAGAAAATTTTCAGTATACAATATTATTCATAGTCCTCATACTACAGATTAAATCTCATTTTATTCACCCTGCCTAACTTAAATTTGTATGCTTTAACCTAATTCTCCCCATTTCCTCCTTCTCCCCTTTCCTAATAACCACCATACTACTGTTGGGATTATAGGCATGTACCACCATGCCTGGAAATTTTCATTTTTAAGTCTGAACAATAATAATTAATAACAATAAATTACAATTTCTTCTTTTAAGAAATGTTTGTTCAAATTACTTTCCTATTTCTTGATTGAGGTTTTTTCTTTTTTGCTACCAAGTTGTTTCAGTTCCTAATAAATACTTGATATTAATTCTTTATTGGACAAATCATTTGCAGCTATATTTTCCCATCATGCATGCTGTTTCTTTGCCTTGTTGATGGTTTTCTTTGCTGGTCAGAATGTTCTTAGCTTGACCTAATCTGGTTGGAAGATCTTATTTTTTTTTTAAGTATTTGCCTAAAAAATGTCTTGAAATGTTTACCTAAGTTTTCTTTTAATAATTTCACTGTTTCGGGTGTCATATTTAGGTCCACTTCTATTTGATTTTTTTCATATCGTGAAAGGAACCTCATTTCAATTTAATGCACAGATATATTAGTTTTTCTAGAACTTGTTTTGAAGAAACCGCCCTCTCTAATATATGTTCTTGGTGTTTTGTGGGGAAAAATCAGTTAACTTTTAGAATGTTAATTTATTTCTGTTTCTTTATACTATTCCATCCCTCTGTATGTCTGTTGATACACACTGCTTTTTGGTTTATTTGTTTTTCAGATTTGTTTTGATTCTTTTGTGATCACATAGATTTCATAATTGCTTTACCTATTTCTGGGAGTATCATTGGTATTTTAAAGGGGATAAAATTGAATCTGTAGATTTCTTTGGATATACAGTTTTTTAACAATATAAATTCTTCCAATCCATAAATAAGGGATACTTTCCGTTTTGTGTGTCTTCTTGAATGTTTTCATCAGTTTTATAATTTTTATTGTAGAGTTCTTTCACTTTATTATTTAAAATTATTCCTAGATTTTTTAAACTATTGTAAATGGGATTGCTTTCTTGATTTCTTTTGCACCAAGCTTACTATCAGTATATAAAAATACTACTGTTTTGCCCAATATAAGGATTTCTGCTTAGTAAATCTATAAGCATAATTGCTAGTTATGCATGTGTTTCCTTTCAGTAACTACTTTCAAAACCTTTTCCAAAAAGTTTCATCAATTTATAATTATATTATGAGAATTCAAATTTCTTCAGCTTCTTGCCAATACTTAGTACCTTACTGTTTGCATTTTAATGAATGCATTTAATATTTTATTATAATTTTAATTTGGATCATCACAAAGCTTCATAATGCTGAGCACTTTTTCAAATGTCCAGTGGCAATGTCAAAACTTTTGTGGAGGGCTAGTGTAGTTCAGATAGGAGTCAGTTGTTTGTTTCATGTAAATTATATGTATTGTATATATAATATGCATATAGAAACACATACAAATACACATTCTAGTTTATTTATTTAACTTTTAATAAACCACAAATATATAGAAAATTTAGAGACTATCAAATTCACAGATTTGTAACAACCAGGTTTCCACACATGACAATTTTCCTATTGGTCAATCACTAAAGATGAGCCTTAGACACTATTCACTGTCCAAATCATTTATTCTGGAGGGTGCTCTGACAAGATGAATAGTAACAGCAAGCCAGCAGCATAACCCAGAACATTCAGCAGTCACTTCATCAAGAAGATCTCCTCTCAGACACTGTTCTAAATTTAGGGAATTCTTCCTTCTTCACACCTTGCATTCAGTCTGTACTAGCTACAAGGTGTTTCTTTCATAAAGGGAGTTTAAACTATACTTGCACATGTAAGCTTTATTGTAAGGTTTAGGAGACAAGCATTTATGCTGAGGTCATCTTGTTTACTGGAAACATCCAGGACATGGCTGGAATTCCCAAGTCAGATAGTATCATACTAAGAAGTGATGCAGCCAGCAGCACAGCGTCTCCCTAGCAAGTGTGAAGTCTTGAGTTCAATTCCTGACATACACAAAAAGAGAAGTGATGCATAGTGTCACTCCTGCAAAATTTTCCAGTAGGCTTGATATCTACCATTATTAATCTTATAGCCGCAGCATGCCTCGATAGCATGCTACAGAGGTCTGAAGAATTTTCTTTATTTTGAACATTTGAGTGAAAATTTTTGACCTAAAGTTCTAAACCTGAAATATTTTAGTATGCTTTCCTAAAAACAAGTCAGTCCTCCTCTATAGCCACAATGCAACTTTCAAAATAAGAAAATTAATATCACTGCATTAATGACCATCTACCCTTGATTTCCACTAGTGTGTCACCAGCAAGTTCTTTATAGTTCAAAATCTAGTTCAGAATCCTGAATCACATTCTAGTTGTCATAACTCCTTAGTGAACTAGGACCTGGAACAGTTCCTCAGTCTTTCCTCAACCTCATCACATTTGAAGAGTATAGGCTGGAACTTTGTAAAATGTCTCCCAATTTGAGCTTGTCTCTAACTCTGCCAAGATTAAAGGAAATAACTTTGGCAGGGATATCACAGAAAATTCTTTCACTTGTCCTTCTATGTGATCATTTTAATTCACTTGTGATACTGATGCATAAAGTTACTGACCAGCTACAGTGATTTTATATTGCCTTCTGTGTGGACTTCATTTCACAACAGAGATAAAAACAGAACATTGTTTGGTCTTGTCTCTTTCACCCAATGCCCACCCTTGAGACTGTGGTTTAATTGTGCTGGGTTGGTGCCTAGCTATTGATAATGTTAAAAAAAATGGATGGCTTCAGCATGTGGCTATGACTAAGAATCACTGAAGGAAATTATTTAAAGCAAGAAAATTACTCAAAATGCTAGGTTCTCCAGTTAATGACTATTTGGGGTAGATCAGTGTATTCTATGATTTGTATGCTATTATGTTATATCAAACACCAGGACAATTTGTTCTCAGTAAGAGGCTTTTCAAATATTTAATATGTTCAACTAATCTCACAGCTTCTTGAAAATAAAAGAACTAACAAACTCATAAGTTTTAAATAAACACATAGACTTCCTGCAAGATGGCCACCCAGATAACACCATGATAGGGAGGCTCCCCGAGTATACCATCCAAATGCTGGAATATAAAATGATATAATAACAGAGAGAAGAAAAAAAGAGGGAGATGGGACCTCTGGACCCAAGAAGAATCTAAAACAAGAACTGTAGCCCATGGAAAGAGTAAAAAAATGAAATAAACAAAGGCGGAGACCAGCAGCACCTCTGACCAGAGCCGAATCCAATTAGCGCTGTGACCCAAACTGAGAAGGTGCGATTGGGGTGCTAGGGATGCATGGTTGAATTGCTACAGCTGTGGCGGGGATGGCAGAGACGGCAGTCGATTGTGGAGTGAGGTGGTCGTGAGCAGGCAAGTAAGTGAACCCGGCGGTCCCCAGCCCCCCACCCCTGAGGGAGTGCGAAGGACAGGCATCCATTTTGAGACCAGAACTGCACCTAATTAGGCACAGTTCCTGGAAGGTCGTGGTGGAATCTGCGCGGGCGCCCTGGGGGTGATAGGGGAAGTTTGGTGGACGGCCTGGTACGGGTTCCCAGGCAGCAGCCCCGCACACTGCACCAGACATCCGTGGAGCAGAAACAGGCTTGGGAGAGGCAGTGGACCAACATGGGCTCAATGGCGAGCCCAGGAAAATGCCAAGACAGAAAGGTAGAGGGCACTCTCTGGACTCCGATACAAGCAGAACCAATTCAGGGGATGCTAACACAGAAATGGTCGGGAGTCCAAAAATTAAACTCTCAGAGGAGATGACAACTGAAGTGGGGAGACAACTCCATGAAACTATGAAAGAAATTAAACCGGCACTGCTAGCCCAACTGAGAACTGAAATGAAATACATAATAGGGGAATCGCTAAGCGCCTCTAAAGGAAACATAGCTGGAAAGGTGGAGGATGGAAAATCAAAGGATATTGAGAATGAAACAAATAAAGACTTAGAACACATTAATCAGATTCAGAGAGACTACCAGGATATCAAAGACTCCAATAAAAGTTGGCAGAACCACCTGAAGGAAACTAAAGATAGACTTTCGTATCTGGAAGAAAGAATGGCAGCCTGGGAGAGAGAAAGGAGAGACTTTCTAAGAAATCTGGAAGTAGCAGTGCAACGGCTGCAAGACAACCCAAGGAAACATAACTTACGAATAAAAGGTGTGAGTGAAAAAACAGGGGTCAATACAAATCAAATTAAAAGACTATTTACAGAAATAATTTCAGAAAACTTTCCAAGCATGGGAATAGGAAGAGACTTTCAGATAACTGAAGCATATAAAACTCCAGCTAAACTTGACCAAAATAGGCCTACACCCAGACATACAATAATCAAGATTTCAGAAATTCAACACAAAAACATAATATTAAAAGCCATTAGAGAAAAGAGACAGATTACCTACAAAGGAAGGCCCATCAGAATCACGACAGATTTCTCAACACAAATCATCAGGTCAAGAAGAGCTTGGAGTGAAATATTTCAAGCCCTAAAGGAAAATAACTTCCAACCCAGATTAATGTACCCTGTAAAATCATCTTTTAAAATCAACAGAGAAACAAGATACTTCCACGACAAAGAACAACTAAAGGAATTTATGACAACCAAGCCAACCCTACAAAGAATACTGAAGGACATTCTAGAGAGACAGAAAAAAGTCCACTGCTCCAGAAAAAGTGACAGAGAGATACCACCGAGCAGGGCAGACAAATGAATAATCCATTAATGGGATTTAAGTCCAGTATTGTTTTCAATGAGCTGTTTAGTTTAATCCTATTCTACCTTGACCAGCCTATCTTTATCATAAATGATGACAAAGACAGTTATTATAAAGATAAAATTTATAAGGGTAGCCTTCAGTGATATATGATCACCTTGCTTCAAAACCAGGTGTTACTTTCGCTGCTCTGTTCTGAGGGATTTTAACCTATCTTAGTGTGTTTGTGTTACAACAGATGATATAGGCAACTGCCTTGAAGCTAACATGAGGCATTATAGAAATCAACGTTGCATTACTATGTATTGCCTCCATTATCTTATTTGTTATTGGTTTTATTCAGTACTATTTTGTTCGACTATATTTGGCCAATTGGTAAGGACATTTAGTTTGAAGACAATAAGAGGTATTACAAGGGGAACCGAGGAAGGAAAGTATGGAAAAAAAAGACATAGTTTTATGTAAGGGTGTTCATAAGATAGTTTAAAAGTCTATACTACTAAATGCATTAACTGGTGAGAGAGAACAGTTGATATCCATGAGACCAGATCAATCCTACATGCCTTTACATGTCAATCTGAACAGCCCCCTTAATGGTAACAATATACAATGTTGCAACCACTGTAAAATTCCAACCATCTAAATTCCTAAACCTATAATTTTACAGTATCAGATATGTTGCTGTTGTTTGCTGATCTCTTTAGTTTTTTGTTTCTCTTATGTATGACGATTCTTTTATGCTTTATTGGTTTCACTCTGAACTATTTTGCTTGATCATATTAGACCTGATGTTATGGGTAGTTATTTCAATGATAACAAGAGGTATTCTAAGGGGAAAGGAAGGAAGGAAGAGAAAAGGAAAAAGATAAATTTATAAATATGCATAAATAAGATAGTTAAAAAAACCATATTGCTAAATACAATAGCTATAGAAAAAGAAAAGTTAATATACCTGAATTGATAAGTCTCACGTCTATATCTGTCAATATGATCAACCCCTATGAAGGTAATGATATACAATATTGTAACTACTGTCAAACTTCAACCACCTCAGTGTGTAAACCTACAATGTTATCGTATCAGATTTGTTGTTGTTGTTTGTCTGTCTTTTTTGATTTTTGTTTCTATCTTCTGTATCTATTTTCTCTTAAATAAAAAAATAAATAAATAAATAAACACATACCAAGATATTAGCTAAATAAATGTACATCCTGTCTGTCATTAATTGTTTAAGTCACTGGAAGGTGATGTCTTAGTCAACTTTTTCATCAGTGGGGCAAAAGACCTGACAACTAAAACTTCAAGGACGAGGGATTTATTTTGGTTTATGATTTCTAGAGGATTCAGTTCAAAGCCAGCTAGCTCCAAGGCAGAAAGGGCCTGGTGGAAGGAGCCTGATGGAAGAAAAGCCACACAATTCATAGCAGCCAGAAAGTAGAGAAGGAAGTGACGAACCAGGGACAAGAATATACACTTCCAAGTCACACACCCAGTGACTGCTCCTTCTGAGCAGATCCTACCTCTGAATGTGAGATTTTTGCGGGGATGAAGGGGACACTTTAGACCTACATCATAACCTGTAAAGGTTTGGTTTTTGTGGGGCTTTTGTTGCTGTAGTTGTTGTGATTTAATTTTCAAATGGGGAAGGGAGACTCTGAGAGAATAGAATCCTGCCGTGTCACATAGCTCGTGGGTGGAAAACTGGGTTTGAAATTGAGATCTGATGTCTATTGTGGTTCACTATGGCTTATATTAAAGCTACCTTGAGAGCAATTTCAGCAAGCCAAAACAAATTGCCAAATATTGGTCACTTTGAAAGAACACCATCTTAATTCTGCTCACATACAATTGGCTTCATATTTAAATAGAAGCTCTTCATTTGACTCCAAGACTAACAAAACCAGAGGTGCTCAGAAGAAATAGTAGATAAAATTCTCCCTTCTCCATCACTGGAGAGGGGAAGCTTGTTCAGCAGTACTATAGGACCAGCCAATCTCAGAAAGCCGACTGTAGAGGACTTGAGAAACTATGGCTTCCCTTACTTCCCAGTCACCTCCAGACATGAAAATTTCTATTGCTATTTCACCTGTAATCATCAGAAATAAAAAATGAAATGACATACAGCAAGAAAATTATTTTTTAATTTTAAACAAAAGGAAAATAAGAAATCAAAAACAAAACAATTTCACAAGCAGTCAATAAGACAGTAACAATTATCAGCACATTGTATATTACTATATTCCCAGAAATTATTTAAGATAAAAAAAGAAAAGAAAATTATTGACAGAATAGTAGTGTAAGTGTGACAAAGGATGGGAAGTAGGGAAATAATTTAACCCAAAGCACAGAATGACTACATTACACAGATCTGAAAAGGATGAAACATTTAGTGGTAATGAGGATCTAAATATCACTGAAATAATATGCAATAGTAGATAATTTATGGCAATGTTTATGCAAAGGCATATTTTGTAACAAAATCATCACACTTGCTCAAAATTGACTAATGTGGTTATTGCTGGGTTCTTTTAGTAAGAAAAGTTAAGTCTGTAGAAACATGAGTTAAACCATGTTTATTGGTCATGTTTAGAATTATGACAACTTACAAAAAATCTTCACACCCACATTTCCCTTCTGATTCTCTAAAGGTAAACTATGCCCACGTTAATGCAGAGGAAGCCGGCCCTTGAAAATGCAATCCCTTGGCCAAGCACACACACACTGCAAGTGGTGGAGCTGAGGCTGGAATCATCTTGCTCCCTGCCCTATAAGTAAGCCATTCAGTTCAACTAGGTTCACCAACACTCACTATGTACTTTGATTCAATATTTTGTGATTCCACCCAGTGATGTTCAAAAGTAGCATGGTTTAGTTAATAATTACAGCACCTATCAACTCAAATGGGTCTCATAAAAGCTTGGCATGTAGCATTTATTACTTGAGCGAATGCAAGTCTTGATAAATCCTTTCTGCAGGGCAAAGAAAAGCAATAATTTGCTGCCTGACTCACATAGCTCTAAGCTCTTACAGAACCACAATCATTCTCTTTAGAGGAATAATTTTTTTATAGCAACCATTTTAATCCCTGGGGCAGCTTTCAGCCACCAACCCTGCACAATATAGATTGAACTTTGAACCTCCAGAACTGTGAATTAAAACAAGTTCTTTTCTTAATAACTAACATATCATATAGTTCCTTTTTTTTAGGATGAAGTCTCCCTATTATGCTGCCTAGGCTGGCCTGGAACTCAAGATCCTCCTATTTCAATCTCCCGAGTGCCTAGAATTATAGGCATGTGTCACCATGCCAGGCTCAGATGTTTCTTTATAGTGATGAAAAACTAATAGTATTTCACTTGTGACTACTTCACAATCTATTTTTTTTCTTGATATGGTTATAAAAACTTGCTTCCACTATACTCTGTATAGTGCTAATATATACATTCCTATTCATGTCTTTTTGGTATCCCAATGTATTGCATTCATGTTCAATATACATCTACAAGTGGAATTAAAGAATATGCATACATTCATTTTAACTAAATTTTACCAAAGAATTATTCAAATAGCTTACTCAATTTATAATTATACTATGAAAATGCCTGTTACTACAAGTTACTAAAAACACATAATGTAATTTGTCTTTTTTTATTTTAACTATTAGGATAGATTATATAATGTCTTATTGAAGTTTTAATTTGGATTTTCATAAAATTTAATGATGCAAAGCATGTTTTCAGATGCCTACTGGCAATAACTGTTTGGAAAAGACTGGTTATCAGTTGTGGGCTTATTTGTACCACAATCACATTTTTAAATAATCACAGAAGAATGTTATGATGTATAGACATTCATTTGAAAGTAAATTATTGCCATCCTTCTAAAGATTTGAAGTATTTTATTACGTATTTCCTAAAAACAAATTGACTGTTCTATATAATTATAGTCAAACCATCTCATTGGTGCATGATGGAAATAAGTACTCAGACTCAAATTGTTGGTTCCAGAAAGAAAGCACTCAGACACAAGGCAAGGGGTCTCAACAAGGCTTTTATCTTTACTTCTGCAGAAGGCCACAGCATGAGGTAGCAAGCACGCAGGGAGGCCATAGCAGGCTCCTTGTAACCCTAATTGTGAGAAGCAGCTGACCTTTTCTCCCAGTGGCTTGGTTGGCTAGTTTAAATAGCACAAAGGGTTTCTGGGCAGGGTTACTAAGGGAGGAGAGAGTGGTAGTATGGAGCACCAAAAGTCCTTAACTGTTGATAAGTTATCTGTGGCTGTTAGCTGTGTTCCCGGAATCTAAATTGAACAAGCATTTTTGCAACTCGAAGTGCTCAAAATAAAGAGAGGGGGTATCCTAGAATGAACTAGAGTTTAAGATGAAGACACTTTCTTGTTCATATTTTTTATAGAAAAGTACATAACCAGTAAGTCCCAAAAATATTCATTGTGTCACTTTGAGAATTCACTTCAGAATCCAAAATCATGGTTGTCATGTCTCTTTAGTCAACCTCATTATGGAACAGTTCTTCAAGTCTTCCCTTGATTCCATGACTCTAACACTCTTTAACAGCACAAACTCAAAAGTACATAAAATGCCTCTCAATTTTCCAGTGTTTCTTATTGATCAAATTCATCTAAGTATCTCTGGCAGAAAGTTCATAACACTTTTTCTTCTCATTTCTAGCTGCCAAAAAATTTCAACTTGTTACATTATAAATAATGTGTATTACATTACTAGGTTCAGATAATTTTTCGTAGGATCCTCCATTTTATTCTTCATAATTTTGTAATTTAGAAATATATAGTGGGTATTGGCTTGTTTTGAAGTCCTTTATTGCATTCATTGTTTTGTTTTTATTGTTTCTCTTTTCTGTTCTGTTCGATTTTTACTATGTCTAAAGGTATCTGCAGCTAGCTACTTGAAGACAATAAAAGGCATTATGGTAACTATTGTTGATTTTGTAAGGTTTTGAAGTCCTGTATCACTTATACTGGTTTATTTTGATTGGTTTTATTCTGTTTTATTTTCCTTGGTTTTAGCCTCTTTAAAATAAAAACAAAAGAAATACATTGGGGGTAGATTCTTTGAAATGATGTAACTGTCCCTCATTAAGTGTCAAGGTTTTTTTTACTTATATCAGTAACAATCATGGATTTAGTCATGTCAATGGGTCATACTCCATTGCTATTATAGTATATTGTGGTGCTCAAATTATCTCCTACAGACCGAATTGTGTTCTTTTCCATGTCTCCAACAATCCTTAAGAAATCCCTTATTTTTGGAGGCAGCAATACACTCTAGGTTCATCTTACATGTTTCCTGCCTCAACTGTACAATCAGTCATTTCTCCAAAGAGTTCTCATTTTATTTGAAACTTGTAGATCAGAGTTAAGATCAGTGTATTAGGCCAGACAGGGTGGCACACACCTGTAATCCCAGGGCTCAGGAGACTGAGGTAGGATTGCCACGAGTTCAAGGCCAGTCTGGGCTACAAAGTGAGTTCAAGGCCAACCTGAACTGCATAGTGAAACCTTGTCTCTAAAAGACAAAAAAAAAAGAGTATATTGTATTTATTGTTGCAGTGGTATCATGGGACTTAGGAATTTTCAGAGAGCAGACATAGAAAATACATACTCTGAGAATACAGCATATATGTCTTGTGGAGAAAGGAAATAAAATGAATTTTTTTCACAAAAGACTACTTCCAATTAAAGCAAATCATTACTTGCAATAAAAGGTGAGAAGTTCTGAAGCAAATGACCTTACAAACTATAAAAGTGGAGAGCTGGAAACCTACAGAAAAGGAATCTAGAAAAAAAATGCATGAATGAGCCATTTCTTCCTTACAGAGACAAATTCCACCCCTAGAACTAACATCTCATCATTATTTGTTGAAAGCTTGGGAGAGACTGAAAGAAACTTAATTTGAAGAGAGGATGCACAGATGTAGACAAAGAACCACTTCAGGCAGGTGATGATCTCCAGGGAGCACCTGGCAAGGAGTTATCTGGTCCCTGGGCTCTGTGACAGGTTGCTGTTTTCCCCTGAGACAGGAAGGCACCTTGTCCTTCCCTTGAGACTCTACCCTGGATTGCCATTATGTCCCCCTGATTCATTTCCAAATCTACATTTGGCCTGACCTAAAAAGGGCTATTCCCAAAATCAAAATAAGGGAGAGTCTTCCTTTCTCCAAACTGAATTCAAGTCTCCACACTCTTAAAATCCAGTCTCTAGGCGCACGCCTTTAATCCCAGCACTCGGGAGGCTGAGGTAGGAGGAGCGTTGTGAGTTCGAGGCCAGCTTGGGCTACAATGCGAGCGCGAGGCTGGCCTGAGCTACACAGTGCGACCCTGCCTCAAAAAATCAGGGCAGGGAGTTTGGCTCAGCAGCTTACTTGCCTGTCAGGCAGGCGTGAGGTTGTGAGTTCAATCCCTGGTGCCAGAAAAAAAAAAAAATCCAGTCTCTGGAAGATACAGGGTCCTGAGGACAGCGCTAAGGATGGATGGTCTTTGTGAAGACCCTCACATCTAAGTGTAGTCCTGGTGGGCTCCATGCCCTTCACTGTTTGAAAGACTTGCAAACATCCTGGGTCAGAAGGTAAAAACCAAAATCAGCCATCTGCTCAGCCAAGACACCAATGTCTTCTTGGACAAGAGCAATGTGATGCAGAGTAGAGTTCTTTTCAATACATTGTATTATAATTTTCAGGTTAGCTTTGTTAAATAAAATCATTTAAGATATTCCTATTCTATTTTACAGTTTGGGTGTTAGTCAGCGCTCTACACCATAATACCTGAAATAATCAACTTATAAAGAAAGAAAATTTTGGCTATGTACACACCCAGAAACCCAGCACTAAGGGAGACTGAGGGAGGAGACACACGAGTTTGAGTTCCACCTAGGCAATTTAGTGAGACTATCTCAAAAAAATAAAAATAAGCCGGGCACAGTAGCGTACGCCTTTAATCCCAGCACTTGGAGGCTGAGGTAGGAGGAGTGTTGCGAGTTCAAGGCCGGCTTGGGCTACAATGCGAGTGCAAGGCCGGCCTGAGCTACGTAGTGCAACCCTGTCTCAAAAAACTAGGGTTAGGAGTTTGGCTCAGTGACTTAAGCACCTGCCCTGGTAGGCATGAGGTTTTGAGTTCGATCCCCAGTACTGCAAAAAAAAATAAATAAATAAAAAATAAAATAAAATAAAAAGGGCTATCAATGTAGCTCCAAGGTAGAAAGCCCCTGAATTCTATCCTCAGTACTGCAAAAAAGAATAAACAGAGAGAAACAGAGACAGACAGAAAGGACAGAGACACAGTGATAGAGAAAAAGGAAAGGGTGGGGAGGAGGGAGAATAGGAAGGAGGAAGGGAGCGAGAGAGGAAGAAAGGACGGAAAGGAGGAAGAAAAGAAGAAGGAAGGAAGGCAGACAGGCAGGAAGAAAGAAAGGAAAGGAAAGGAAGAGGATTTTGGCTTACAATTTTGGATGTTTCAGTCCACATCAATTGGCCTCACTGTTGCAGTCCTATGGTGAAGCAGTATATCATGGTGGTGAGTGGTGGCAGAGTAAAACCAAGCTACCACATGACTGGGATGGGAGAGACAGAGCATGAGGCCCCAAAAACCCCTTTAGGGTATGCCTTCCAATAACATAACAACTCATACTACTCACTGCCCCCCACACACCCCCAACAGAACCTTGTGCTGGGGACCAAGCCTTTCCCACATGGGCCTTTGAAAACATTCCTGCCAGACATGGTGGCATGTCTGCAATCCCAACACTTGGAGGCTGAGGCCAGAGGATCACCAGAAGTTTGAGGCCAGCCAGGCTACATAGTAAGACCCTGTCTCTAAAAAGGAAAAGAAGAAAATATTTCAGAATCAATCTGTAGCACAGAATCATAAAAGCAGTATATTAGAAAGGCAAATCATATTTTTCAACTGTGGTAATGTATACAATAATATAAAACTTACTAGTTTAACCCTTATGTACAGTTTAGTAGCTTTAAGTACATTTGCATTATCATTCAATACTGGCATTTGCAGAACTCTTTCCAATTTGCAAAGCTGAACTTTCTATCATTAAACAGTAACTCCCATGCCAGGTGTATTGGTGCACGCCTGTAATTCCAGCACTCAGGAGGCTGAGGCAAGGGGACTCGCAGGAGTGCAAGACTAGCATGGGCCACATAGTACATCCAAAAAAAATTAACTCCCAATTCTCAAAGTCTTTCTTTCCCTGACAACCATCCATGTAATAACCAAAAGAAGTGTTCTGTTCTATGAATTTTTATTCCATGTAATTCAAATAAGTGCAATCATAGAGCATCTTTCTGTGAGTTGCTCATTTGGTTTTACTATATCTTCAAATTTCATGTATGTCAGCATGTATCAGAATTTTTTTATTGGGTTTTTGAAACAAGGTCTCACTATACAATTCAGGCTGACTTTTGAAATCACTATGTAGCCCAGGCTGGCCTAGAACTCACAGCAATCTTCTTGCCTAAGCCTCCCAAGTGCTGGAACTACAGGTGTGCACCACCATACCCAGCTAGAATTTTTCTTTGCCTCACATGAATGAGGCCCTGGGATCCTTCCCCAGAACTAAAAAAAAAAAAAAAAAAAAAAAAACACTTTTTCTTCTTTTCCTTAGTCCTTTTTTGTGTAGATCATTATGAGCTATAAGCACCAGCAAAACTACTTGTTTTGATTCTTACCTAGTGTAGTGAATTCACTAATGGTCAACTTGGAACACCCAGCTGAATTAATTCAGCATAGTTTTAGGTGTGGAAGATGCACCTGAGGATTGTGGTCAACAGCATAAAAGGAGAATTAAAGGGGAAGATGGGGTGGCGTTGATTCTCCTGGAGAAGCCTGTCGCGCTGGTTTTCATGATATGAACTCAGCTGTTATCATTTGAGGAGCTCCAGTCCTCACTATCACTGAGGATGGCTGCTATTCTCTTCAGGGAAGCTCTGGTCCTTACCTCAAGCGTCACTTCCTGGTTAAAGTGCAGATCCCTCAGTCTAGTGGCATAGACCCTTCACCCTGCTGGCACATACTTTCCAGCTTCCACCACTGACCTTTGGCCTTCCCAGTGCAGATCCTGGATACAGAATTGCATGAGACATTGTCACAGGCTCTAGGCCTCCAGCTGGACTCATAGAGGACATTGCCATGGGATCTGGGCCCTCAGCTGGGTTCTTTGGGTCTATAGCATGTGGACAGATCTCTTGAACTCTTCTTTATTTGACTTTTTGGGTGAATATTATAAAATAATTCTATAAATTATATATCCTGTATTAAATCTATTCCCTTGAAAATCCTGTCTACAACACCTACATTATGCAAAAAAGAAAAAAACTCTGAGAACTGGTCCATCAATTAATATTGCTTTTTACTCACAATGGGAATATATGGCTTTGAATTATCATATACAAATTATTTTGCTGTTTTACAATGAGAACGTACTAGTAATGGCATTAGGTAAATTAGACATTAGGCACTTGTAGTGATCAATACAAGTATTACAGAACTTGGGGACTGTAGATATATTTGTGTAATGATTCAGAAAATTATCCTAAATGAAGACTGGATGAGGATCTTGGAATGACAAGATGCAAGAGGGAAACTGAGAGAAGGTATCCTTGATGGTAGATAAAGGTGGGCAACGCTGCCATTTGGGAGAAGTTGCTGGTGACAGCACAGTGACAGCAGAACTCCTACCTCTCTTCAGACAGGGATGAAGCAGAGCTGGTAGAAAGGTGGCACATGACCAAACCCGCTGGTAACTGGTGTAGTGTCAATGTCCTTTGGGTCAACCAGAGGCTGCAAGTTAAAATTCTGTAAAATGGTGGTCAGGAACAGAAACAACTCCATGCGGGCCAGGCCCTCTCCTGCACACATATGTTTTCCTGAAAATAAGAAATACAGAAGATTTGTTCTTTAAAATGCTGTGAGCTTTTGGGAAGAAACATACAATAACTATGATCAGTGAATAATTAGATGGGTAGATCATACACAAGATGGCTAGAAGGATGTTTAGACAGATGCACAGACTGGACATACTTGCTGTCTACCTAATTATCCTACTCCTTCAAGCACTTTTCATTCACCAACTATTTATTGGAAAGCTCCACAACACACATCTTCATTAGGTATCTCACTGTAAATTTTCACATTTACATAAAACCTTTTTCTAAAAACATACTCACATTTTTCATCTAGTGGGCTGAACAGAGAACGGCTCAGAGGAAGAAGCTCGTATACTGTTTCTGTTTGTACCTCTGGAAAAGTACTCAACCAAAGATTCTTTTTCCCAAGCATAATTCCAAAATCACTTGACAACACATGCCACCCCCTCCCACTTTAAAACTTTAAGCGCCTCTCCTCTCTGTCTTATGAGGAAAGGTCCAATTGGCTTGGCCTGGACCTCCACATACTGTTCCCTGTCTGATGTTCACTATCACTCCTTCCATTCCTCACACTCTTTACTTTCAGCTCTTGACATGGTCTTTCTTCTTCAGCCTCCAACACCATGAACTTTCCAATTTCATCTACACTGTCCCATTTGCCTAAGAAGCACTGCACTTATTCTTCCTTCAGGACCTATATTTTAAGTCATTTCCTCCTGATGATCCTTGTGACCCTTTTCAAAGGGTTCTCACTCTCTCTGATTGCCTCCTCATGTTCGTACTACTCACAAACACGAAGCACCTTGAACCCTATTTTTTGTTACTTTTTCATCTCTGCCAAAATGAGCTCTTTAAAAGAAGAGCTCAGTGCTTAACACTTTGATAAGCACTGTGCCAGATCCAATATAGGTATCAAAACTACTGCAAAAAAATGAAGGTAACTCCATGTGTATTAGCACACACAATTTAGCAGTGAGACTGCACATCCAAGATGCACGATCATGAACGGAGGAATATTAATGTGCTCTGGGATCACTGCAGGATAACCTTCCATATTCCCAATGTTCCTCTCAGCCTGCTTTTGTAGTCAGGATCTGACCTCTGCATCTACAGAAAATATCCTCTCCTGTACTCCATTACCTCTGCAAAATACCCTACCTTCTCTACTCTCTTTGCTCCAAGTTTACTACAAGTCAGTTCAGCTGTCCCTTCACAGCATATATGGAAATAAGTTTCTATTACCTATAGAGAAAGGCACGAAGTAGTCACTTTTATTAAAGTTGCCGCTCTCATCCAGAAAGTGCCCAGGGTCAAATGTCTCTGGGTTTGGGAATTCTTTGTCATCATACAGCACAGAAGTCAGTGATGTTATTATGGTTGTACCCTAGAAATGACAGAAAAATGAGTTATAAAATCAGGCAGAAAGAAATTGTGAAACTCAACTAATCTAATCTCTTTTATCTACAGATGAGGAAACTCAGATCCAAACAAGAGCAGTAACATTTCCAGACAGACAGACCACGTAAAAATAGGAATGAGAATCCACCTTCCGGGCTGGGGGCTCTGCCACCCCGGAGGAGAACCAGAATGGGTCCAACCAGGCCCCAACTCGCTGGGACCACAGGGCCCCGGCGCGCGGGCTCGGAATCAAGGACATCATCCCTCCCCGCCCCCGCCCCCCCTCCCCCCGTAAGCAAGCTGCTGGCTCTGAGGTCTGGCTAAATTGATGGCAACTAAGGTACATAAAGCAACTAAATGCTAGTGTTTTTTAATAGATTTTGCAGGCCTCTGATCAGCACCCTGAATGTCTCTTTGCATGACGACAGTAGGCAATTTTGCAGACATGGGGGACTCTCTTCTATCTTGTCTTCTAGGACCAATGTGGTTCTCACCATTTTGCTTT
>RJWM01035905.1:0-18535 GCA_004363535.1 Dasyprocta punctata | reverse complement strand
CTGGCAAGGTTAAAAGGGTTAATTACACTGGCCATTGCCAGGAGAACCAGTGGTTTGTGACTCTCTAGGAGTTTCTGATAACACTGTAAATATTTTTACTGAATTAACCAACCCCCAAAAGGGTGTGGGGAGCTACTTATATGATATGGACGTTTGAAGCTACTTCAGTGGAAATTGCAAAATACTTGTCTTTTAATACAGAATAATTTTATACTGCATAGATAAATGTTTTACATGATTTCATCTCATTTTTATTTCTGTGGCATAGAAAAAAAATCTCAACAAAGTCAAATACGCTGATATGTAAATTCACGTCTCTTTTTAGTAGATGATCTTAGCTAGGTGTGTTGGTACTGCAGGTGCCTTTAGTCCCCGACACTGGGGAGGCTGAGGTGAGAGGATCTACAGATGTGAGACTGCTCTGGGCGACACAGTGAAATGCTATCTAAATAACAGATAAACAAATAGTTGATTTTAGGTTGTTCTCTAAAATGATGGCAGCATAAAGGGAAAAAAAAATTAAGTCCACTGGGATCTAGTTATGGCCCAACTGTTTATGTTGATTCAGTCACAACATGGAATTGTGGTCCATACCATATTTATCTCTAAGCATACATTGAAGACTTAAATATGAGCAAGACAGGAATGAGTTTTGAATACTTGCTCCAGATAAAAGAAGCATTTTCAAATAGTATTTGTTTCCTGAAATATCATTACATTTGTGCTATTAGAAAAAGAACAACAATAAAATACAGAGACAGACATACCTTTCAATGAGTGATTTTCTCATGTTTTCTCTTTTCTCCCAGATAAGGCTTTGGTATACTGATGACAGATTCCTTCTCTTCCTCCTTTTAGTTCCACTGTGATCCCCACTTTCACCACAACAGTCACCAACCTGACATGTTGCTTAGCATATGCCAGGAACAAGCAAGCCCTTTTACACCATTCATGTGTCTTAATTTTCACAACACTTACTCCCTATAATACGGGCATGATCACCAATTTCCAGCTGAAAAAGCCTGGGGTACAAAGGATATGTGAACTTGCCCTAGGTTACACCCAAAATGACCAGCCACTCTGGTTCACAGTTTGTCCACACTGGCCTTCAGACTCCCCAGGCAATAATTATGTGTGTGCGAGTGCCTGTCTGTCTGTCTGTCTGTGTGTGTATCTTTATTTTATTTCAAAACTGTTGTCTTAAACATTATCTAGTAACACGGACCTAAGAAGGTCATGTGTATCAGAGGCAAGAGGAAAACAGTACAAAATAAAAAAGCAAAGTTGGATGCTTCAGTGATTATTTTCAATCAAGGTGTTAAAAAGAATTGGCCATATGTACTTAACCTTACAAAGATTTGCTAAACTTTTGTTGTTTGCTTTGCCCTGAGGAGGAAAGGTTACTATTATAATTTTTTTTTCTCAATAAAAAATGTAGCAGACAATTTCCTGGACTGAAAAAGATGCTAATTCTGACTTCGGACTAATTTGAAAGTAATCACTTATGATCATGCAGGAGGACTATACTGATTCAACTCCCTGTATCATATTTCCTCATAACTTAACAGGGAGCAGCATCTTTTTTTTTTTTTTTATACCGGGAATCAAACTAGCAGCATCTTTTGAGCAAGAGACTATCACTTTTAGAGAAGCAGTTTAATCTAATAGACTAATTAAACAGACAGCATGCTTCTAACTAAAACACCTTGAAGAAAATATATTTGTATTAAATAATTGAGAGAATAAAAAACTGAATGTCCTTATTGAATAGTCAGTAAGAACCAGGCATGGTCTGACACACTACAAATGCTACAATGCGCGTAACCCCTCAAATAAGGCATGCTAATGCTACTGTCTCCATTTTACACTTTCAGGGATAGAAAGGAACAAGACTCAAGCTCACAGAGCTGAGAATGGAAAGGTTTGCTCCCCAGCAATAGCTTTCACAGTCTTAACTTCTAGGCTAAGTCATCTTTCATCCATGTAGAAGCCCACTGTAATAGCTGAAATGCTCCCCAAATACACCCACATCCTAATCCCCACACTTTGTTATCTTATATGGCAAATGAGGTATGTGCAGATGTGATTAAGCTAAGGGCTTTGAGAAGGGGAGATTATCCTGTATTGTAAAGACATGTCTCATGGAATCACTTGGTCCCTAAAAGAGGTCCCATCCAGGAAGAGAGGGGGTCAGAGGAGAAAGCACTGTGAAGACTGGATGGGGCAGTGATTAGAGCAATGGGGTCTGAAGATGAAAGGAGCCGTGTTCTAAGGAACACAGGAAACTACTAGAATAAAGGCAAGGAAACATTTCCCCCAGAGACTCCAAAACCCCCCAGCTCTGCCCACAGTTTACTTTTAGCCCAATGAAACCTTCAGACTTCTAACTTTCAGAACTAGAAGACAGTAAGTTTGTGTTGTTTAAAAGCACTATATTTGTGGTAATTTGTTACAATAGAAATAGAAAGTAATATACAAAATAATGAAGAAAACAATTGCACAACAACAATGAATTCTTTGAAATGATCAGAGAAGCATTTGTGAGCAGACAAGCAGAATAATTGCACGCCTAACATTTTGAAGAGGGAGCCACTTCTCGGGCGCGTTCTCTTGATGCCTCTGCTTTCTCAGTTCTGCAGTGCCTCAAACACTATCTTCTTGAGATGGACAGAAATCATAATTCTTCCTTCATTATATATCAAATAAGCCCAACAGTCTGCTTACTTGCTTCTCGTCTCTGAGTCTGGTATGCATGCCTCTTTCACTTGCTGGAAGTTTTTCTTTCTTCTTCAGCACTTATTAGCTGTGCCCATGGTTAGGTGAGGAAACACTCTGTGCCTCAGTTTCTTCCACTAATGTGGGTCGCAGAAGCAGAGTCCCGACAACCACCAAGAGCTGTGAGGGTCGGGGGACATGCAAAGCCCTTGGAGCAGCATGGCACTCGGTGAATGTGAGCCGACAGTGCTCCACCTTCAACCTCCCGCTATGGTTTCCTCCCTCATCTGCCCCTGTGCTCGAACGTCTCTCCACCCTCATCCTCAAATCAAGCCTATCACACGTGTCCTCCTTCTCCCTTCTGCTGCCCCACTAGAGCCTCTTTTACCACCTGTCCAGGTCAGCCTGTGCCAATCGGACTGATTCCTTTCTGCTTCTTCACCCCTGGACAGATCCAGTTCACACAGAGAACTTATTGCATTAGCATTGTTGGCCACACCAACTCTGACCACTGTGCCAGGGCCCTGTCCTCCTGAAAGGCCCATTCCTTCTCTGCCTGCTGCTTCTTGGCTTCCTAGTCACTGGACTTGCTTTTCCTAACATCTGAATCAGGAGTTCTCAACTGGGAGTAATTGTACCTTGCCATTCCCAACCTCCGAAGCCAGGACCACTTGCAGTGTCTGGAGACATTTTTCATTGTCACAACCAGGGTTTGCTACCGGCATCTAATGTGTGGAGGACAGGGGTGCCACAAAATAAAACTTTATGTTGCAAAGAGCAATGACAAAGAGTTATCATACCCCAAATCTCAACAGTGCCAAAGTTAAGAAACCACCCTAAATAAACTCCTTTCTAAAGGTCTGGCTTGACATTGTGCGTCTGTGTGTGTGTATGTGTGCACCTTTGTGCACATAAACCTTGTGTAAACAGCTCTTCTAGATCCAAGCAGACTCAGAGCCACAGTTCACATAATCTGCAAGACATCTAAGCATCTCTATCTGTTACCCACTCTGTTCCGTGCTTCTTCACCCCTGGACAGATCCAGTTCACAGGTAACATGGAATCATCAACAAGGCTCCCTTGACCTTGGATTTGCAGGCAGTTTTATCAATAGAGTTTGCAGGTAGAAAGGACAGCGAGGCCAAGGTATGTGTGCCCTTTGCTCCTTTCCTAAAAGGTTGCCTCAGGCTCTCTATCCCCCTCCACGAGAGTTATTTCTGGCAATGTGACCAGCTCTGCCATTCTGTTTCTTTCTTTTGTGCCTACAGGTTTAGCAGTTGTAGAAATTAGCTCGGAAGAACCAGATTTTGCACTATCATTTGTGCCTCTGTTTTTACTCAAACCTCTGGAAATGATTCCTTTTTGAATAACCCTTGAGTAAATCCTTTCTTTTCTGCTGTCAATATATTTTCTACCTACTGTCATTTCCCTACAGCCACGACAAAATCATCAAAGTTTTGGTGATCTAGATTGAAATTTTTATATTCCTTACTCTCATACATTATATCCAACCAATTGTCAAATCCCATGAAGTTCACGTCTACATATTTCTCACTTCAACTTGCTCTTGACTGTTCCCCACTGGCTATTGCTGGAGCTCAAGCTATCATTTCCTATTGCCTATAATGGTGCAGTGATTTCCAAAGCTTTTCCAGACCCCTAATTTCTTATCTATTTCATTTTCACCACCTTTCAACACCAACACTCTCATCCCACGCCCCTTCCATGAGTTGGCCTCGCTTCCTTTCTGAAAATCTCATTCTATATCATCTTGCATAAGTAAGCTGTACTTCCTATTCTGTTTTAATTGTAAAAAGGGTGCTTTGCTTCTACTAAATTTAAGTTTCTTGAGAGTAGAATTTTGCTTTTCATTTGTGATACTCCAAGATTATCTGGTATTAGCATTAATAGAGAGGGACTACAATAAGTATTTGTTAAATGGAGCAATTTTTTTTAAGATTTTTTTTGAGACAGGGTCTCACTATGTAGTTCAGGTTGGACCTTTAACTCACTAGGTAGCTTAGGTTGGCTTCCAACCATACTTGGTTTATGATCTTTTGTGATAGATAAAAATAACAAACTTTCTCAATTCCTGTGTTGGTTTCATGACCTTTCAACATTAATAGTTTCACAAATGCCAAATTTCTCACTTATATACTGTAGCTAAAAAGTTGATCTCATGGAGGTAGGGAGAGAGCAGTAGTTATCAGAACCTGGGTGGAGTCCCAGGGAGGGAGAGATGGAGAGATGATGTTTAACAGGTACAGGGGTAGAGCTGGACAGGAGGAATAGTTTCTTATACTCTATAGCACTGTAGGATATCTATGGTTCATAACAATTAATTGTATATCAAAATTACTAGTGGAGAAGAGTTTGTCTATTCCCAACACAAAGAAATGATAAACGATGAGGTTTTGGATGTGTCAATTACCCTGATCTGATCATGAAACATTGTGCATATATATTTAAAGTCACATTATACACCATAAATATGTATGAGTCAATTAAATATTTTTAAATTAAAATTAAGTATTTTTATTTATTTTTAAAATAAGGTGAAAGGCTTATCCTTTTGCAAAAAAAAACTACAAGAACATTTTAAATATTAGGAAAATAAATAGTGGCATCAAATAATACTACTGACTTTGAGTTAATTCATACTGTCCCCAAATAATCCCTCTCTGAAATCTTTCTCTGATTTTTCTTGCAACAGAATTTCCATCATTAGGTGACAGCAGTCTAAACAGAAGACCATAAAGCAAAGCCATTTCTCTGCCACTCCATAAAAAATAAATACTGACCTCTTAAGCACTCTAGTTAATCCTGGGGATATTTCTTTTCTGTATCAATATGGCATGATGGAACTTCAGAGAGTTGACTAAATCATATGTCCTTAATTAACTGCATGATTTTGGATAAACTTCTGAACCTCAATCTTTCAACTGTACAAAGGGTCTAAAAATAAACAGATCACGAGGGTAGTATGATGAATAACAAAGAAATGTATATAAAACTGCTTTGGTAACTGCGAGTAGTATAAATCACATTGCTTAATTATTTCTGTAGTTTCCATATCAATTTGTCTCTGTAACTAAAAGGATTATAGCACATTTTTAGCTGTTAGAGTTTTAGATGACACATTACTTAGTGAAGCACACCCAAATGACAAGGAGGCGAAATATCATCCTTAACTGGTGATGCCAATGTCAATCTACTCAAAGCTGTGAAGTATCTATGCTTCTAGAATTTTCTTCAACTGCACAAATAAGATAAAATTTCTAAGTTCTTCTGCTAAATGAGTCCAAACACTTTGTTGTATACCTTGGAATTTAAGTAGAATCTCAGAGAATATTTCAACAGCGTATCCTTGATTATTTTTAAAACTGTAATTAATCAATTTAAACTTCATATACAATATACTGAACCATTAGACGAAAGAATTCTCTTGTTTCTGGACCTTCAGTAACATAAAAATTTATTTAGTATGACAATAATGTATTCTTAGAGTGCCTATCACCTAAATTCAAAAAAAACTGGATCTAATATAAACAAATAAAACGCTTTAAGACTTCAAAAATGAAAGTTACAGATTCAAGTTTAAAATAGCTTTCATTAGATCAAATTCTTTTAAGTTTTCATTAAGAAAAAGAAATCAAAGTCACTAACAGCCTAAGAAATTGTCTTGCACAGTCAATGACTATTGGTGTCTTTATATATGCTTCTCACTATCATAAGGAGATTTGTCATTTTGCTATATTTCCCAAGAATTTAAACTGGGGCTTCCTGTCCACTCAAAAAGAAAAAAATTCCTGTGTTTACAAGATGTGTTATTTTCCTTCTGAGACCCCTGTAATGCTTTGTATAGTTGTAGGTAAAAGTAGTTCCCAATCTGTGCTGAATGAATGCTTTTTTTTTAATATAAAGCTTTTCTATTGCTTTTTTATTAAAAAAATCAAAATAATTATAACATGTAGATAACAAAAAGGCCACTAAATCATTGATATCCGACTATAGCATAATCAAAGCTTGATTTTTGAGAACAAATTATTTTCTACTCCCACGCAATTTTATTATTATTGTAACTGAAAATATGTGCTATAATTTTATAACCTAATTTTCTGACCAAATGAATAACTAAGACAACCTCTATTTCTAAGTTTTAGTTTCTAATCCCTGTCTTTGGAAGTATTTTCACTCTTTGACATCACATACCTCCTAGCAAAAGTTATTTTGCAGTTCATATTGAAGGAGATACTCCATTCTTTTGAAAAAAAGGTCAAGCAATACACACTCAATCTTTAAACTCAAAAAATGTGATGACATAAATACTGTTTAGTAGAGTGAAAAAAGTGAACAAAATAGAATTTGGACACCAAGATTAGAAGCAACAGGTCTGAGAAGTGGCTAAATGAGAATAACTAGCATATCAACCACATGGCAGAAATGGCGATAAATACCTAATTCAGTGGTTCTCAAGCTGTAGTCCCCAGCAAACAGAATCAACATCTTCCGAGAGCTTTCTCGTACTGTAGAGTGTTACTTACTGAATCAGAAACTCCAAGAGTAGAGACTAGCAACAGGTTAAGAAACCCTTCAGATAATTCTAACGAAAGCTGAAGTTTGAGTTCCATCCCATGAACTAGTGGTGGTAAACCGCTGCAGTCGTTATCATTGAGAGCTTTAAAAAGTTTGCAATCACTCCCCTAAACTAATAGTGAGGAGAATCACAGTGGAGGTGGCATATTAGAAGTTTGTTGGGGCTTCTATCACAACTAATTTAGAAAATTCCTTCGGTCAGTATCAGAACAGTTTTATTTTACATGATTTTTCCCATGTAATGTCCATAAACAACCAGGACTAATAATTAGTGGTGTAATACTTGCATCAATCTAACAAATTAAATGACAAATTTAGAAAATGATAAGGGAATTTGGGCGTGGTAAAGCTGGCTGGGGAAGTGGCCGCGACCTGTAAATTTTAAGATCCCGGATATATACATAGAACAGTTCTCAAAACCCTCAACTTGCGCTTCTCGCCAGTGCCCGTGCGGGTTTTCAGCAGGACGGCCCAGCCGCGAGGTCCGCCTGAGACATGGGATCCGAGCGTCGCCTCTCAGGACCCCTATGCAGACGTTCTCCGGGGTTTCCCTGAGATTTGGACAGCATAAAAGGACACAGAGTCCAAGAAGAGCTTGTAGGCGTGGCTTTCCTCATGACAACTCGCCCTGCTTTCTTCAGGGTGTCTTTTTGTTTTTGTTTTATTATTTTGCTTTTTTTCTCTTTTACTGGGCCCAAATTCACTCTGCAGAGTCAGTTTCTTGCTCCCTCTTCACTTTTACTTTTCAAATAAACTTTGCCACTGCTTTTTGCTTGTTTCATTCAGTCTTGTGTTTGAGATGAGAAGAACCTGGAATCTAACTCCTGAAAGATAGGTGAGCAACCCAGAAGCCCGGTAACTTTTAACTGGGGAGTCACCTTCAGAAGGAGCTGATAGCACTTTGGCATAACCAGGAGATTCCGATAACAAACAGATCACATAAAGCTGAGAACTTCAGTATATTCTGGCATAATAGCTGAATGATTAAACATACATTTGAAGAGGGTATCATCTACTTTATTTTACTTTACTAGGTCAATGTATTAAAAAATGCTTTTGAAGAAAAATTTTAAGTGTTATTTGGATATAAGTATTATTACTAGTGAATACTTTTTTTGGCCTACAACATAAAGATTTTTCTTAACCCAAAGAAATCTTACAGTTGCAATGATATATGGTAAGCATCTTACCTGATCAGTACAAGACTTGGATATAGCAATTTAATATTTACAGTTGATAATTTCCCCTGAATATAAAAGTAACACTACACCTTTAATAAGACTAGGCAGTAGCTGGGCATGGTGACACACACCTGCAGCCCCAGCCTGTTGGAGGGCCGGGGCAGAAGGGTCACTGTGAGTTCAGCCTAGACTACATAGTGAGACCCTGTCTTAAAAAAAAAAAAAGAAAGAAAGAAAGAAAGAAAGAAAACTAGAAAGTCTCACAGGGTCTAGAGATGTAGCTCAGTGGCCCAGTGGCTGTTTAGCAAGCATGAGGTTCTGAATTCGATTCCCAGTACCAAAAATAAAAACACTATTAGCACAAAAGCATAAACAATGGCAACAGCTTTCATTTATCAAACATTGTCATACATATCATATCTAATCCTTGTCACAAACTTATGAAGTAAGTTGTATACCATTTATAGGACAATAGTATGTTAATAGTGAGGAACCTGAGTCTTTAGGAAGGATGTTTTGTTCAAAATATTTTCCTTGAGTCAGTAAAAAGTAAAAAAGGGGAAGACTTCTCACATGAAACTCAGGAGTCAGGAGGCATAGAAGAGGCTTGGATGAATGAGAGAACAAATGGAATAGGACATGGTTTCTTAAGTAGAATACAACAATCATTAATCATTAACAGTCTAATTTATAAAGAGTTTATGTTGATTGAAAGTTAACAATGACAGTGAAACAGCAGGACAGTCTGAGAGATGATGTTCATAAACCAAGTGTAATGATGGACTCACATCCAAAGTATAAAAAGAACTACTACAAACAAGACAAAACAAACACCAAAACAATCGATCTAATTTTAAAATAAGCAAGACTTAATGCATTTACAAAGATACAAATTGCTGATAAGAACATAAAAAATTGTTCAATATCATTCTTTAAAAGGAAATGCAAATTAAAACTACATTGAGAGTATACCAACACACCCCCACCAGAACGCTAAAATGTCTAAGCAGTTTTTTGATCCAGAATTCAATTCCTGAAGTGAATGCAACTGCTCATCAGAAGAGAGGCTCAAGAATGTTCTTTGCAGTATTTGTACAGAAAACCTAAATTACAAATACGGAAAACTCAAATGCTCATCAAGGATATGGATAGATATTAGTAGATATATAAATTGGTTGTATTTGCAACAACATGGATAAATTAAAAAATATTTTATTGACCAAAAAAATCCAGATGCAAAAGACAACCATAGGGGTTCAGCTTCACATGAGGATAGCCATCATGGTCGTAAGCACCATTATGCCCAGTAAGTGACCCTGGCATGTGTACCAAATCCTTCGTTTGTTAATGACAAAGTTATTAAGAGAGTCTGCAGAGCCTGTTATGCCAGCCATTCATAAAAACTGGTTCTCATACACCAGGACTAGGATTTTCCAAACTTAGAAGAGATAGTATGAGTTCATTTATATGAAGTTCAATAACAGGCAAAACTAATGGATGATGACAGCCAGAATAATTGTTGCTTTACAGGAAAAGGGGATGAAATGATCAGGGTGACGAAGGAGTGCTCTGGGAAGTTGGGAATGTTTTATTCTTTAATCAGAAGTGTCATACACTTTAGATTAGCATACTGTGTTTTCTGATATAATTCAATTTTAAAAACAATGAAAAACATAATCCATGTCAAAAGAGCATCTAAAATAATTTCATCAATAGAGGCTTTATTGCTTATCTAAAGGAGAGATCTCTGTAGAATTTTGTTTTTTCATTTTTTTACCCAATGAATAATACATACTCAATTCAGTTTTATCGAATTGCTAACAGTAGAGACTAAAAAAAAATAAACAGCATAGTTTCTATTCCCCTTCACCATTCATGTAAACATCACCCATCTCAAAAGAGGTCATGTTTTTCAAACTTTCCATAATTTCCTTTCCAGATTTTGGTTGTTAAAAACTTATCTAAATAGCATAACATAGCCATTCTTCCAGTTACTCTATACTGTTTTTGGCTGAGCCAAAAGGAGGTTCTTAAATTCTGAGTATGCACCATTTTATAGTGGATAAAATTTACTACTTCTGCAATCAAGTTCTTAGGATATATTCTATTAAGTCAGCCATACCTAAGCTGGAAACATTTAGAATATAGATCTAGTAAAATCATTTTAAAAACACCAAAAAATGAGCATAACTAGGATAAATGACTTTTTGCATTGTGTTGTTAAATTAGTTATATATTTCTATAAACAACAAGTTTCAGGATATTGTGGTTAACACTGAATTTGTAACTTCAAATATTGATGTTGCTGCTTTCAGACTGGTCAAGACAGAAGGGATAAAACATCATTCTCTTAAATTGACACCAGCTGCTTCCTAACAATCACCACGTGCTTTCTTATCTTGCTGACCAATCAAAAGTAGCCCTCTTAAAAGCAAACATCTGCTGCCCATTGACAGTAATTTCTACATGAAAACAGGTTTATCAAAGACAACTTAAACTTTGCCAACATTGAACATGTGCTTCCAGAAAAATGATCTTTCTGCCTCAATTGTACAATATTTCTAACTCCACATTGTTCAATACTTAACAAGGCATGATTTTTACGGCAGCCTTCTTTCACAGCGTTTCATAAAGGTAGCTTCTCATTCTGGTCTTACTCCCCCACACTGGCTTCACCTCTTCATCATGAAGGGAGCATTAAATTTCGGGGAAAAGGGACATCAAACCTGCTGTTTTTTTCATTTTGAATCAAGCACGATTTAAAAGCATGACACTGAAGTACAGCAAATTGGTTATGGAGGCCTGACTGCTTGGGTTCACAAGCAGAAAAAAAAACTCAGTAAATTTAGCTGTTATTTCTATTGCTGCTGTTATTACTATTAATTATGTAGCAAGACAGACAGAACTCAGGATCCAAGGATGGGGGAGGGGGTGCAGCCTGATTGATATATTTTAGTTATACAACGTCAGAAGGAAACTGGCAGTGTTGAAATTGTAAATCACAGTGTTTGCTATTCTGATTTACTTGAAGAGAGCCAAAAATTCAATGAAAACAATTGCAATGTGCCATTTGTATTTCACTGACATTTTTGAAGCTTCATTTTACATTGAAAAATCATTTTATATGGAAGAAAAAAATCACCTCAGGTTCATTAATGGGTTCTGAACTTCTCCTGATTTCCATCTTTATGTTGTTAAAATGAACTCCCTCTCCTGAGGACTTCTTTCCCCCAAAACCCTTCTAAATCACTACTGTAAACGTAATATATCAATCCACTTCATTCTCTACTTCAAAAGTCAGGATCGTGTTTGTGAGTTTTAAGAATCCCAGAGAAAAGTTCTGGAGACTCGACTACACTGACTTGCTCATAGATACAGAGATCCTTTCCCAATATAGGGAACAAAGAAAGATGGATCATTGTGAATCATATGAATTTTGTTTTTTCAGCCTTCTTTTAAGAAGAATGGCAGAAAGCTATTTTCTAGTTCAGCAGGGGAGGATCATGTGTTCCTATTTCCATCTTGAGATTGTCATGGCATTTTTAGTGTTGTTTCTAAGAGTAATAAGACCCATAAAATGTCTGTCAAAACCCACCACCAGCAGGGAATGTGTTGGGAGCTGTTACATAATCAGCATGCCTGTTTCAGCACAACGCGATCGACGTTTTTTCATGTCAATACTGAATTAATGACTTAAATCTCAGATTTCCAGTGACTCTGAGTTACCACAGAAGTCAGGACTACGGCATTCTCAGCAGCATGAGTCAAAACCTGATCATCCCGTTGTCTAAGAGAGTAATGAGTCACTCTCGCTCTGGAGGTCGCCTTCCCCTGAGAAATAGTGTCATGGGGAGGAGGCAGGAGGAAAGGGCAGAGCAGGGCACCCCTGACTGCTGCAGCAGAAGCCGTGGAAACCCTCGGCCTGTGCAAGAAATCACCTTTCCTCAGCTTCCACTCATCCTCCACTGAAACGTGAATGCTCATCTACTGCACCTCAATAATCTGTCTCCATGCCCGACCTCATTTACCAAAAGACCAGCTGCCCACTGCACTGTGCTCTGAGTTTATTGTAGTTGGATGGAAAAGTATGTGTGACATAGTTTTCTATTTTATTTCTGATAACGCGGGCTAGGACATTATAATTGTCTAAGTCTTACACCACTTTATAAATTTCATATGGAAAATACATAATGGAACCACCATGCGAATCATCTTTTAAGAATAATATGCTTTCTCCATAGCTTATGCACCAACCAAGTAAAATTGTACATGATTGGGTAATCAAGCTTCTTGAGTTTCCTGAAAGTTTTCTCTCGCAAATGTCAGTTAAGTTTATGACTGTGTAGACTAAATGGATATATTTTTTAAAATATAAGGAGAAGAAAAAAGGTAAGTAGAAAGGAGAACAACTATTGCTGAGGAGGAATAGAGGGGAAGCAGAGACCTTTGAGAAAGAGGAAATGGAGGAAGAATCAATGGAGAGAAAAAATAAAAGCAGGAGAAAGAAGAAGGGACAAGGAAAGAAAGAAAGAGAAAAGAAAAAAAGAGGAAGAAGAGACATTCATTTAATAGATCTGTGTTTACTTGGTACCTTCATTTCCCCTGCCATATGGAACTTTAAAGTAATTTAGAACTTCAGGAAAGTTCATAATAGCCTATGGAGAAAGACTGTTTAGTATAGTGATTCTCTGAGTCCTCCTTGCCCCTGCATGTGATTTTAATAATACTTTTCTTAATTACTTGAATTATTCTACACTTATAGTATTTATTGTTCTCTACCCTTACAAGATTTTTACTTAAAAAATCTTAACAATATTAGCAAGAAATTATAGCATTGAACACTGAAGGCAAAGACTAGATAGATGTTGATATGTATACACACACACTTTTCAGTGATTCTAAGGCACCATGGATCATAAAAGGAAGTACTATTTTATATATAACTGAGAAAGAAAGAAAAAATTATTGTCCACTAAGCTAAGATATACCATAAATTATAGAAGCTTCTCAATTTCCAAGATGTTTATAACTTTACTTCAACCATAAAAGTTATCAAAGTGGAACTGAGTGGCTTTAGATAAAATGACCAGTTCTCTTCAAATGTGTCAAGGTCATAAAAGATAAGGAAAGATTGAGAGTCAGCTATATCATAGGGAAGACTAATAAATAAATGTTATGTAAGGCCCTAGTGAGGATTTTAAAGAAGAAGGGGGAAGAGAAGAAAAAGGTGAAGGAGGAGGAGGAGGGAGGAGAAAAAGAAAAAGAGTAGGAAGAGGAAGAAGAAGAGGAAGAGGAGGATTAGTTTTAAAAAACTGACACAATTTGAAGCAAGTCTTAAATTTAATGCTATGTGCAGTTGTTAACTTTTTGTTCAACTGTCTTGTGGCTTTCTAACATTAACAATAAGATGCCCGAAGTAAGAAAGATATACCTTTTTTAAAACTCTCAATTATTTTTCCAATTTTTCTGTAAGACTATGCTCTCAAAGTAAATCATTTTTAAACTATGGAAGACTCTGTATCTTACAATCATTCAAAACTTTAAAATAGCAACTCAAAATTTTGTACAATTATATAAGTGTTCATGTATTTGAATAACTTGTTCATTATTTGAAGAACCACAAGCTATGGTAGAAAGTGCCTTGGATTGTGTGTCTACTCTCTAAATTCTAGTTTTGATTGTGATCAGTCATAGGACATACTTTATAATTCCTCAAATAAACACTTTGTTATTCTGCAACAAGAAGTTTTTGGACTAAGTGGTTTTTAAGGGCCATTTTTCCTCTAATAGTCTTAATATGTATATTAACAACTCATCAGAACATATCAAAAACTGCTCTTTACCTAAAATCAGCAAAATGGACAAAGCTATTAATATTTTTGAACAGCTGCATTCTGAGCCCACAAACACTGTCACAAACACAGACTTCTTTACATATAAAATGAGTGTAGAAAAAGCTTCATCATGGTGAAACCTATGTCTACTCTGTGTTCACGGAGTGCTTAATTTATCCGTAGTACATAATGATGCCAGGTGTTATTAGCATGAAATAGAATTCAGCAGTTTTTAGCAAGGCTAGCACTGCTCTAAAGCACCCTCTCAGAAAAGAAACCAGTGGGAAGAAATGTGAGCAAAGACATATTTTATTAGCAGCTCACCCTTGCCAAAGGCCCAATTTTTGGTCTTTAATCGGTATTAATTGGTGAAAGGGAGTAACTGGGCTAATGAGTGGTGTCACAGAAGAAGCCCCCATCCAAAGAAAAAGACAAAAAGCCCCCTCTGTAAGACATTTTTCTATCTCTACTTGGAATAATAAGAAACCAGACACTTGGTCTTCCCTTGAATTATTTGCAAAGGGGAGATAATGAGAGGAATTTTTAAGTGTCAGAGTGGGAGCTAAGCTAAGAATTTACCTTTCTAATAAAAGTCTTTGTGAAAAACACATACGATATGGTAATAGATTGCAGCGTATTAATTCTTCCTATTAGAAAATAAGAATAAAACAAAAACCAACCTTCTTTGCCATTACCGTCAAAAGCATAGACATGCTATCAAAACTGACCATGCAAGGGAATTTAGCAGAAAACAGACACTATATTTCAAAGCAAAAACACACACCACCTGGTAAGCCTATGAGCAGGATGGCGAGGGGATCTTCCAACTGGGGAGAAATTATTTGTGATTTTCTCTCCCAGTGACGCAACAAAGCACTCTGGGAGTGGTAGATTCTGTGGTGCTCATTTCAACACAAGTCCAATAAAGAAGGGTGAGAACTGGCTGGGTAGGCAAGATGGTTTCCCAGCCAAGGGTGTGGAGAAAGCCCAGAGGGCTATGGAGGGATTAGACTGATTGGTGTGTAAATTGAGCTGACTGATTTAAACTGCGTCTGGAATAGTGAGGAAAGCACAGGATGACCCCTAGTCTTCCACTCTCTTCTGGGATTCTTTTACCATCAGCCTCTTTGGAAAGGAAATTATGACACTCCTTTGGGTGGGACAGGAAGGTTTTCCAAAAGCAACTGAGACAGTGTTTACCAAGTCCTTCCCACTGGAGGCAGGGCTACATACCGTCTAGACTGGTATAGGCCTGAGGCTACCTTTTTAGTGAATTACAAATTTGGTTATTACAAATGGATTTTCTCATGTCTAATATTTTAGAGGGCAGCCAAGGAGCTGGAAGCTTTATCTTAATTGTGGATTCTCACAAGGGGGTTAGTTATTCATCCTGTCAGTCCAACCTGGGAAATGCAAAAGTGCTTACAACAAAGATTTGGCTATATGGTGTTGCCAAATAACACAGCTCCAGAAGGCCACCCATTGCATAAACCTAGAGAGATCATTCCCATGGTTTCTATGTGAATGAGGCCTCTGGAGATGTGTATCTCTCTGGTACTGCAATTCAAGACATTTTATTCCCTCGCACCATTGCTTCTCCATGTGCTGGGTTTTTGATTGTTGGTTTGCTGGTATTTATAGAGTGCAGAAAGAAGAAATAAAGGTGGTACAAGGGAGGGCTCCATGGAAAGCAGGAGCTGGCAGAAGAACACTGCTGAAAACTCTAATACACTTTTCACCTTGAGAGCTTTGCACATGTTGCAAGTAACTATTTGTATAAACAGAGATCATCTGGAGGATAACTAGCTCAAGACCTACATAATTTCACCTCAGTTGGGTGAGGTTTGCAATGAAGCAGGGCAACATTTTGCAAGGGTTCTGGGGTGTGGTGCCCAGGATAGCAGGTCAACAACCTGGGAATTTGTTCGAAATGCAAATATTCAGATTCCACCCAAAATCTGCTTAATCTTAGGGTGGGACCCAGCAAACTGTGTTTTATTAAACCCTGTGGTGATTCTCATGCATAATCAACTGTAAGAATGACTGCTGTTTAGATGAAGCATGCAAAATAGCTTATTGGACAAAAAGTACAAATCTTCACTGGGGCTTGATTGAATATGGGTTTGCGGTACTGAGGGGTAGGGTCGGGGCATGTGGAACACACAAGAATAGAATCTGGCTAATCAGCAGGTTTTCCACAGGCACTAAGGGTAGGTGTGGAGCCAAAGAAAAAAAACCTTGGCTCTCATACAGGACTAAGCCTGGAAGGGAGGAGTGTCAAAACTTGTTTTTAAAATGCAAACCTTGGTTTCACAGTTTAGGCTAGTTTAGCATCCACCAGCTCGACCCTTTTTCTTCTCACCCTCTCTAGAAGCAGGACAGAAAGAAAAAGTTTGAAGGGAAAGGGGGAAAAAAAGAAAGTGTCGTAACGCCTCCCTCTTACTTTCGTATTGAAAAATCTGGACCTCTCAGGAAGTTCTCCTGAACCAATGCCCACAGCTTCCCACTCATAGAAACTATTTCACATTATTTACAAGCTGCCTCTTTATATTTATGATGCCATGTGTATAAAAATGCACATTTAAACTACATAAATTCTTGCATCTTCTGTGTTCTCAGTCTGCTGGGAGTTTGGATATACAAAAGGTAATACACACATTAGCAATATATGAAACTAAGTGACAGAGTTCAAGGTCAGCTTCAGTAAGAAAATCCAGAAAGATGTCGATAGTCCCAAAGCCACTGTGTAGAAATGAGTTTAAACACTGAACAAGTCTTAGAAATAACAGTGCAAAAGAGTGAATGTCAGACTACAACCAGAGAAAATGAAGGAAGAATTAATAAAAATGTTTATTATGGCTGATATTAGATGCACAGTGCAGCAAAATTTGGCACCTATCAAAATAAAAGATAAAGAAGGTGGAAATGTGAAATAGATAAAAAAAAAAAAAATTTCAGTGGACCAAGGATTTAAAAACAATGTTTATTTCCATGTAAAGGGAATAGCCAGTGAAATGCTACACAATGATGCTCCCCAATATAGGGATGGTTAGTCATTGGCAGACTTGCTACCCCTTTCTCTTTCCAGCCTGAGGCAGACCTCCCTATCAGTGGCTGCGCTCTTCCCCACAGAGCCTGCACTTGGTTTAGAACTCTCCACTCCAGCACCTGGCAGCCACCACCCACTGATCAGAGTTGCTAATTGGCAACTATGCCTGGAATGAGCCTGAACAGGCCAGCTCGTTCTGCTCCCAGCCCCACCTCCTATCACTTTGCCACGGGAGTCCTCTTCCATACACTGTCCCAATCTGTACCCGTTGTAATTAGTAGTCACTACTGTAATTCCTGAACAGGTCCACAAATAATTACACAGATTGTGTGTGTAATCTCCTGCTCAGTATTATACACAGACAAATACATTTCTGATCTTAACAAATGAGAGGAAAGACCAGTGCTTCACAAGACACACAAAAAAACAGAGCAAGTGATGCACACCTGTAATACCAACCACTCAGAAGACTGAGGCAGAAGGATGGTAGATTCAAGGTTGGCCTGATCAACCTAGTAACTGCCTCAAAATAAAATAAGGACTGGGGATGTAGCTCCGTGGTGGAGTGTCTTCCTAGCGTATGTCAGGGCCTGAGTGTGATCCTGAGCACTGACCTCAAGCACTGCAAAAAGCAAAACCAAACACAAATAGATAATCATAAGCAGTTAGAGAAATCAAGAGTGAATAATAGCACTTATATAATCACATAAATATATCCCAAAACATGGGAGTATTTTCAAGTAGTACAGGGTATTTTCCACATGTTAAAGAAAAAAAACCTTTTCGATTATTATATTTGATTGTATGTGACAGTACAACATTAAGCCTTTGAATTCATGAGTATTTTTGCTTGAACCAAAATGAGCAAAAACAACAAAAAACTTAAATTAACTTAAAGAAAAAGAAAAGCGCAGGCAGCAAAAATCCTGAAAGTAGTGTGTGCTTGACTGATAACTCACTTGTAGGGAAGGGTGCACAGATACCTCTCATCTGACTTCACTCCTGATTCACTGTGTCCAACTACACAGTACTAACATTTTTCACTGTCCCCAAACTAAATATGGCGCTACCCTTGCCTTCAAACAATTATCTCACAGTAAAATTTTATCATTTACAAACAGCTAACTCATAAATTTAGCTAAAACTCAAGAGGCAGAAAA
>RJWM01035904.1:0-18555 GCA_004363535.1 Dasyprocta punctata | reverse complement strand
TCTTGAATTAGTCAAAAGAAATACATTGCTTTTGCTTTATTATGTTGCTGTATCCAAAACTATTAGCATTTTTCTTGATTTAGTCAAAAGAAATACACTGCTTTTGCTTTATAATATTGTTATATTCTACTTCATTATTATATATGTAATAATGATTCATTAAACTAAATGCTAATTTATTAATAATATTCTATTTTATGTATGTATATTTAGGAAAAAAACATAGTATATGACAGACTTGTTACTGTCTTTTTTTTTCAGTCATTTACTAGGGGTGTTGGCATGTATTCCTTGTGGATAAGTGGGGTCTACTGTATTGGTTATGTCTTCACTTTTTCATCTGATAAGTGTGACTAGAACTTTATTAATTATACTGCTCTCATCAAAAAACTTTGTTTTCATTAATTTTTCTGTTTTCTATTTCATTGGTGTATTCTTCGTTTTTCCTTTCTTCTTAACTACACTGAGTTTAATTTGATCTTGTTTTCCTAGTTGTTCAAGTTAGAAACTTAAGTTATTAATTTTAAGCATTTGAGTTTATAAATATTTCTCTGATAATTGTTTTATTCATATAAAAAAGATGATACAGAATTTGAAAACAACATAATAGGAGTTTAACAATGGTTAATATATTGCATACTGTTATCTTCAAAGTAGTTGCTCAGATTACAAGATGTAGGAATAAAAAAAGGGACAATGAAAGAACCAACTGTTCTTTTTGATGAACTAACAGAGATTAATAGTGTAATTATCTATCATTCATATATATATATATGTGTGTGTGTATAATCTTTTCCCTTCTTTCTTTTCTCATTTCCTTCATCCCAGTTGTCCCAAGAACTTTTATAAGTAGTTTTTTCCATTTTATTAAATCCAAAATATTTTCTAATTTTCATTGTGATTTGTATTTTGATCAATAATTTATTTAGAAGCATGCTGTTTTTCAAATAGTGATTTTCTACGTCTTTATTATTAGATTTATATATTCGTTATGTATAAGAATAAACTGCATGCTTCTAATTTTCAGATTAATTTAAAATTTTGTTTTACTTGTCCTAGAACATAATATATTTAGTGTATATTCCATACACATGTAAAAAAATATGCAATGGATTGATTTTGAGTGTAGTGCTGTATATATTTCAACTTGATAATTTTAATTTATAATTGTTCAAATATTTTATATACATATCACTTATCTTTTGCCCATTTCTAATAAATCAATTATCGAGTTGGAGACACTGAAATTTTCAACTATGTTGTAGATTTTTTATTTTCCTTTTACCCATTTTTGCTCTATGTGTGTTTGCTCTGTTATTAGTCTCATGTACACACAGATAGGATGTTACATGGTCAAGATTTAGATATAAAATGTTTCCCAAAATCTTGTATGTTGAAAAATAAAGATTTTGGAAATAATCAGATTATGGGGACACTATACTTATCAGTGAATTAATCTATTGGTCTTTGAGACTTTCATAGGGAATTGCAAGAATGTAAAAGAAAGAAAAAGGTTGTCTGTAGGATTTGAAGAGAAAAGGACTATTATCCGATTGAGGATGATATGGCCATACAAATGTAGAAAGTCTTCATAGACAGGGAAGATTAGTAGCAGCTGGATATCTCCATAAAGGGGCCAGTTGCTAACAAACAGGGATTCAGATTTATATACTTGTATCACAAACATTTACCAAGCTACCATCTGTATGAGTTACAGAAAAGAAGTTAGGACACAGAACTAAGTGACATTTCCTACTAATAGGAACAATTCAATACAGTGAATGCTTGAAGTTTCTAGGGAGGATATATGAGGGCTAGATTGTGGCAGAAATTTCTGGTAAGGAAGGAGAAGGTTAAGTCTTGTGATTAGCTTGAGGCATATTCTTGTACTGTGGGCCTACAGATTGGAAGTGAGATATTAAGGGAGCACCTGTCTGATGGCATTATTTCCTCTGGAAAGCAGGAGGGAAGGTCTCTGCTGAGAGTGCAGGAGGGAGTTGAATGCTCTGATAATTTATTCATGTGCTCAGTGATTGGAAAATATCTGAGTGTGAATTTTGTGTGACCATCACTGCTGGTTTCATCTGCCTAAATAGTACAGGGCAATAAAAACTAGATTCTGTCATCTTCAAAATAATGACATTGATTGAAAAATAGAAGCTGAAAAACAAAGGTCATTGGATAGGTGATAGACAGACAGATAGACATGCAGACTTTGACTTCCTAAAAAGGTTTGGCTGCTATGGGGTTTTGCGTGGAGTACATTTTTCATACTACTAATTAATTTTTTATGATTCCACTTTAGGTGACAAAACACTGTGGTTTAGAAAGAATGACTTTCTAAGTTTACTGAGGAAAAACTGAAACCAGAATTATTTGACCTTCAAGTTTATTTAATTTTCATTAAATTACTCTCCTAGAGAACAAGATCTAGGGGAGCAAATCCTAGATGGGGAAGGTAGCGTGGTATAGATCTGAAATGTGCCAGCAAAAGCTCATTTGTTCATAGGTGAAGTTTTCAAAACGTGAGGTTTTCACGTGGTTTCTAATTTCATCAGCGGATTCAGCCATTGATGAGATCATAATTTGATTCTATTATTAAGAGATGATTAAAACAGGAAGTAGGACCTTATTGAAGCAAGTAGATCATAGGGTACATGACCTTGGGGACTGTATCTGACCCCTAGCCCCTTCATCCCTGACTCTTTCTTTGTTTCATTGCTTCCTGGCTACTATATAGGGAGCAGACTTCCTCCAGCAATGCCTATGCTATGATGTTTTTGCAATAGGCCTAAAAGCATTGGAGCTGCTGCTGATGGAGTAAGATCTCTGAAACTAGATCCAAAATAAACCTTTCCTCCTTTAAATTGCTATTCTCAGGTGTTTGGTCTCAGCAGTAAAAAGCTGACCAACACAACAAAGCACTAAGAAGAAGCCCAGAGAACAGCAATAAAGAATACTGAGGATGTGAGAACATAAGCACTGGGGGTAAAGGCTAAGAGACTGGCAGGATAGAAAGAGTTTCTTAAGGAAGGGATGGTTCATAGTAGTTTTCAAATATGTGGGCCTTTTCTTTTGAAGGGGAGAATGAAAGTAGACATAACTGTTAATAATGAGAATAGAGTAACAACTAATTGTTTCATGCACTAGCTACCACAAGAGTTAAGGGTTAACTCTTGGACTGAGAAAACTGCATGCTCTTTACTGTGGTATTATGAAAGAAACTATTTCAGAATGCTCTAGCAACATGGAGAGGGATACTCTAGCTCGATAGCAATGGTAGAGCTTTGGGGGAATCTAAAAAAAGGTATGGGAGCATGGTGCATTTGGAATGTGGCCCCTGGCGTACAAGAGGCGCTATGGTCCGTCCGCATTGAGGACGGACACGCGGGTCTGAGGAGCCAGAGCCCCTCCCCTTACCGGGTTTGAGGAGGCCGGCCCTCCCCCTCTGACAGGTGTGAGAAGCTAGGGCCCCTCCCCTCACTGGGTTTGAGGAGGCCGGCCCTCCCCGCTGATGTCGTCCTCCGTGGGCCGAGCCCTCCCCCAGGAGACTCCCACTTCCCCGCCTCTGGTAGGTCCAGCCCCTAGCCTCCACCCCTGCTCCCCGCCCCTACGGTATATATGCCTCTGTATTTCCGCAATAAAGCGGATCCGCGCCATCAGCCTGGTCTCCGCGTTATAAGCGCGCCGGTCCTGCCTGCTGTGAGGCCCAACCACCCCCATTGGAGAACAGCTGAAAATTAATTAAATAATGCTGAATTATAAGAGTCAAGTAAGAAATGGAAAGTGAACCACAGATAGGCACGGGACAAGTTTACAAGACATTTTAAAACTTGTAAGACTATGAGGACACTTAAGAATCTTAACTGTATCATGTTCATTTTTTGCCTCACAAGATACTTAAAACATTCTAGATTTTTCTTTGTATTCTTCCCCACCAATTTTTCCCTTCTCCCTCTAAATCTTGTTTCCCTTCCCACTTGAAAAAACTTTATTTCCGTTTTTTCTTAAGTTGTATTTTTAAATCTCTTTTACCCTTCTTCTTTCCTCCCTACCTCCATCTCTTATTCTTCTTTCCATTTGAAAAAGAGCTCCCTACTTCCTGTTATCTGTCCTGCAGTTAATCATTATGTAGTACAATCATGTATTAATACAAAATAAAAATCAGGAAGGCCAAGTGGACAGAAGGAAAAAAAATTAAAACGTGCTTGACTTTATAAACAAGTTAATGAGGAGATTATTTTCCTTCATGGAGAAGTGTAAAAGAGTAGTATGGTCAGATTTGTGCTTTAAAGATTTGAGGAATTCCTGGTGGCTGACAGAGGTAGGATGGTGTCCAGTGTGTTTGGCTTGTGCTGGGGCTGATGACTCTAGGATGTAGAATGTAAGATCAGTTCTGAGAGCAAGGAAAGATCAAATGGGGAGAGGGGTCTGCTGATTCTGATCTCTCAATGCTAAAATGAGCATTCTGTAAAAACCAGATAGGGAATTACACAGCCATTATAGAATGATAGATTGGAAACAGTACCTTAGAAAATTTGGTTGAACAATGAGCTATAGGAGCAAAACTTAAGTGCTGAGAAGTATTCAGACTGGAATATTTAAGGAGGCAATAAGACAATAAGATAGTGAAAGTTCAAGCCAGGGCTTGGACAGTAGCAGTAAAGAGTATGAAGGAAATTTTTAAAAGAAATCTGGGGCTTCCAAGAAGATGATGGAACAGTATGCTACTTAGAGAAAATCAACTAAAAACAGAGGCAATAAGAGGAGAGGGAAGGGTATGCATCCCGATGCTTGTCAATCTGAAATAAGAGACTTGTAGCTCAAACAAAACATAGACATAAGACTTTACAAAATGGCCTGGTGGCACTGCTGCCTGCATGCAAAGAAAGATTCACTGTACAGTGAAACCTCCAAAGAAACTGATGGACTACAGAAGTGTGGCTAACCCAAGCCAAATAGGATAGATTTGAGATACAAGACCCCTTGTCTCTTGTGCTTTGCTCTCCAAAGATGATGCAGCAGCTTGCTATTATTATTGGTAATTGTAGTACTGTAGCCAGGGTGTCATACCTGTTGTAATTAGTTGTTCCCCCTTATATGATAACACTGATTGTTTAGGGGTCATTACCATCATTATACTCCAGTACCAAAGATGTGGGTGCTGATCCAAATAGATAGCAGCATCTCACCCTTAATAATTGGGATGATAGGATCTTGGGACAGACACAAAGGTCAAGAAACATCTAGATCTAGAAGACATCTCTGAGGAACAGAAATCCCTTAGGGAAGCCTTAATACTAATGATAAAGCTTTCTGCTATAACAAATTATATAGTCATTGACACAGAAAACAAAACAAAATAAAAAATAGAAAATGACAAGATGACAAAGCAAAATGTGACGCCAGACCTCCCTGCCACCCAGGAAAATCCAGGTAACAAAAATCTTTAAGAAACGACACCTGAATTCCTTGGAATGATAGCAGTATGTTGTAGTCAGGGGTTACAGGGAGAACAACTACATACAGGACACAGAGTTTGTAATACTGTTTTATAATAATCACCCAAAGTTAAACACAACACGGTGCAGGAAAATCCTTCCACAGTACTAAGACCCAGGATAGCCGAGGGCCTGGATCCCACAGCAATATCATGCAAGAGTCCCACTAGAGACCCGAATGCATGACAATGCCTCCCACAGTACCAACTGGGAATCTAAGAGCCCCCAATAAGGGCTCACGCCAGTTTATTTACGGTTCTGTGCTGGGAAGGCCACAGGTCAGCGGTGGAACCAGAAAGTCTATGTCAGCAGGGGTAAGGAGCTGTGCAGTGGGTTGAGGGTTCTACGTAGGAGCTGAGAAGTCACGCTCAACAGAAGAAGCGGGGCTGCCCTGAAGAGCACCACAGCCATCCCCAATGGCGACGAGGTCCCGCGCTCCTCCGATGATGGAGAACAGTTGAGCACAGGTCAGAAAGCCCAGCATGACCAGGTTCTCCAGCACACAGCCTCCCCTCCGGAGCCAGGAAGCGATGCACAGTGTGAGGGGCGGAGCTCCCACAATGTGAACCACAGCCACTGTCACCGATGAGGTCCCGAGCTCCTCCGACGATAATGGCCGAATCCACATTGGAGAAGCCAGCGTGACAAGCACCTCCAGGAGAACCAGCGGCTCAAACAGCAACTCTTGGAAGAACCCTCAATGCTCCGACTCTTCTTCCCCACATCCCTATTTATGCTGGCAACTTTCTTCAGGTGGAGCATCTTTAACTCAACACCAGCTGAAGCTGGTGCTAAGTTGACCACCAGTTTGTAATCCATAACACAGTAGAAGTAAGTAAACAAGTCCATGAGGCTATGGAGGAAATCATAAAAGAAATAATCTCTCAAGTAAAAAAGGAGATGATGACCATAATGATAGACTTGCTTAGCAAACCTAAATTATGCATAAATTAAAAAAACAGTGACAATCAAACAATGACTAGATTTCATAATTTGAACAACTACTTCTAAGATAACAGCATGTAATATACTAACTGGTACTGATTTTTTACTATTTTTTTTTAAATTCTGTATTACTTCTACCTTTTTTCTGTTTTGCTTTTTTAGAATAAAAAAGCAGTAAAACATAGAAAAATGATAGAAACCATTAATACTCAACATAGGAAAGAAATGGTATCTATAAAACATATTCAAACAGATATTCAGGGAATTAAAACTTTCATTGAAATCTTGCAAAACTGACTGACTGGAAGTGAAGGCAGAATATCAGACTTAGAAGGAATTTTGTTAGTGGTCACAAAAACAAAAGATCTCTTAAACATAGCAAGGGGCCATGACAAAACAATCCAATAGCTGCAAAATGATGCAAATAGGAAGAACATAAGATTAATCTGAGTCAAAGAGAAAGAAGGAGTCAGCACAAATAACCTAACAAAAATTGTTCAAAGAAGTAATGGCAGGAAACTTCCCAAGCATGGAAAAGGAATTAGATATATAGATAAATGAGGAATATAGAACAATTATTCATGATTAAAATAAATATACATCAAAGTATATAATAATCAGGATTCCAGAAATTTAGCACAAGAACAGAACATTAAAAATTGTTAAGAAAAGAAACAAATCATCTATTAAAATAAAAAGGCCCATTAGAATCACAGCAGACTTCTCAACATAAACCCTTAAGTCAAGGAGAGTTCAGAATGAAATGTTTCAAGTCCTGAAAGAAAACAACTTCCAGCACAGATTGGTGTACCATGAAAAACTATCTTTTAAAATCAATGGAGATATAAGATACTTCCATGACAAAGAACAACTGAAGATATTCATGAACATGAAACCAGCCCTCCAAAATTCTCTGAAGGATATTTTAGGTGGAGATAAGACTACAATCCCCAAATCACCAATAGAAAGAATTTACCTGGCAAGATGATCAATTAAACAAAGGAAAATACAGGGAACAACAACAACAAAAAAGAAAAAGAAAAAAAAAAAAGAAAAACAAGGAAAATAAAGTGACAAGGATAAGTCAATATAAATTATTCATAACCATCAATGTAAATGTTCACAATACCAATCACAAGAAACAGACTAGCACATTGGATCAAGAAACAAGATCCAACAACATGCTTCATGCAAGAAACACATTTAACTTAAAAAGAACTTCATTGACTGAGAGTCAAAGGATAGAAAATGTTATTTCATGTGACAAAACCCCAGAAAAAAGTGGGGGAAGCTATTTTATTTTCAGATAAAGTGAATTTCAAACCAAGGCTGATCAAAAGAGACCAAGAAAGTCACTGCATACTTGGTAAGTGAAAATAGATATCAATCGTAAATTTATATGCACCAAAACAGGTACATCACACTATATAAAACAAATATTAATGGACATGAAAAATCAAACAAGCACTAACACAACTATATTGGGAGATTTTATTATTCCACTATCACGAATACATAAATCAACCAGAAAAAAAATCAAGAAAGAAATATCAGAATTGCCCCAAATCTGTGAACAAATGGACTTAGTAGGTGTCTACAGAATATTACATCCCATAACATCAGAATATAAATTCTTCTCTGCCGCACATGGGAGATTGTTCAAAATAAACCCTATACTACTTCATAGAATATGATTAAGTAGATGCAAAGGAGTTGAAAGTATCCCATGCATATCATTGGACCAGAGTACAATGAAATTGAAAATCAATGGCCATAAAAACCCCATAAACAAATGGAGAGTAATAAAACATAAATGAACAACCAATAAGTCACAGATGAAATTACAAAAGGAATTAAGCAGTATTTACAATTAAATGATAATACTGATACAACATACTGAACTCATAGGATGCAAGGAAGGCAGCACAAAGAGATAAAGTTATAGCTGTGAATTCTCATCTCAACAGAATGAGCTCAAATGACCTAATGCTCAATTTCAAATTTTTAGACAAAGAAGAACAAGTCAAACCCAAAGCTCATACAAAGGAGGAATTATAAAGATCAGAGCATAAATTAATGAAATGGAGACCAAGAAAACAATACAAAGAATCAATGATTTGAAGAGTTGGTTCTTTAAAAGATTAAATAAAATCAATAAACCATTAGTCAACTTTATATAAAAAAAGAAAAGGCTCAAAGTCATGAAAGTAGAAACTGAAAGTCTGAAACTGCAATAGCTCCTTCAGAAATCCAGAGAATATCAATACTTTGAGAACCTTCACTTCAATTACATGGAAAACACAGAAGAAACGGACAGATTCCTAGGTACATTTGTATTGCTAAAGTGAATGAAGAATATGTTAATTCTAAATAGCCTAGTATCTGTCAGTGAAATTGAAAATATAATTAAAAACATAGATACAAGGAAAACCCCAGGTCATGATGGATTCATTACTGAATTCTACAAGAAATTTATAGAAGATCTAATGCCATCATTCCTGAAACTCAATAAAATTGAAAGAGAAGCAATACTCCCAAAGTCATTCCTAGAAACAAGAATTACCTTGAAACCAAAACCAAAGAAAGACTCAGTCACAAAAGGGGATAGAAAACCAGTATCCCCATTGAATATAGATGCAAAAATCCTCAAAAAGATACTGGCAAACAAAATAGAGCAAATCATCAAGAAGATTATACCCCTTGACCAAGTGGTATTCATCCCAGAGATTCAGGAATTGTTCAATATCTGCAAATTAGTAAATATAATACACCGCCACAATGGACCCAAGTAAAAATACAATAATAGTCCCAATAGATAGAGAAAAAGAATTTGAAAAAGTCCAAAACTCATTCATGATAAAAACTGCAGAAAATTGGAAGATATGGTCTTTATTTCAAACTGATAAAAACGTTCTGTCACAAACCAACAGCCATCATCATACTAAAGGGACAAAACCTGAACGCTTTTACTCTGACAAGAACAAGATAAGGATACCCACTATCACCACCCCATTCAATATAGCTCTGGAAACATTAGCCAGAGCAATTAGACAAGAGAAAGAAATAAAAAGGAATAAAGATAGGAAAGGAAGAAGTTAAATTATCAATATTTGCAGATGACATGATACTCTACACAGAAGACCTCAAAAACTCCATCAAAACACATTTAAATTTAATAACCAAAAGTGGTCATGTAGCAGGATACAAAGTCAACACACAAAAATCAATAGCATGCCTGTATACAACTAACTGAGACAGCAATTACAGAAACAATACCTTTCACAACAGCATAAAAAATGCTTCAGAATCAATCTACTAAAGTAAAAGATCTCTACATTGAAAAATACAGTTTTCTGAAAAAGGAAATCAAAGAAAATATCAGAAAATAGAAAACTATCCCGTGGCCTTGGGTAAGAAGATCCAACATAGTGAAAATGACCATACTTTCAGAATTGTTATATAAATTTAATGCAATCCCAATCAGAATACCATTACCATATCTCACAGAATTAGAGAAAAACAATCCTAAAATTTCATTTGAAACTGGAAGAGATCTAGAGTAACAAAAACAATTCTAGGCAACAAAGGCAAGGCAAAGGTATAAAAATTCATAAGTTGAAACTATACTAGAGAGATACTATGATAAGAGCTGCATGGTACTAGCAAAATGAACAAAATGGCCTGACAATAAGTGAAACAGTTTAGAAGATGCAGAAACAACTGCAAATACACTCAGTCACCTTATCTTTTCAAAGGAGCCAAAGATGTTCACTGGAAGAAAGATAGCCTCTTCAATAAGCGGTGCTGGAAAAACTGGCTTTCCAAATGCTAAATATTAAAATTTTACCCATGTCTATCACCATGCAGTAAGCTAAAATCAACTTGATCAAAGATCTAAATATTTAAACAGAAAAACTAAATTTCCTGCAGATAAAATATGTAACTCTTAAAGGCATAGGTATAGGTGGAGACTTCATGAATAAAACTCAGATTGCACAAGAAATACTACAAAGAATCAACCATTGGGATCTCATCTAATTAAAAAGCTTTTGCACAGCAAAAACAAAATCACCAGCAGAGTGAAAGTTATCCCAAAGATTGGGAAAATGTTATTGCCAATTTTTCCTCAGACAAAGAACTAATATTTAGAACATGTAACTAATTTTAAAAATCAGACCCACCCAAATTTAAAGACTTGATAAAAAAATGAGAATCTGATATGAATACACACTTATCAGATGAAGATGTAGAAACAGGAAATAAATATATGATAAAATGTTCACATTACACTAGCTCCAGTGAGCCAGCCATCCAGGATGGGAGAAGTCCCATCCATTCCCTTTCTGCCATTGGAGGAGCCCTGGTGAGCTGTGCATGATGGGAGAAGGCCCACCCACCGCTCTTCCACCACTGGGGACCCTTGGATTGGAGGAACTTAGGTGCCTGGTCCATTCCCCTAAACCAGGGGATAAGCAACTGGCTTATCCAGAAGAACTCAAGAAAATTACAAGATGGAGAAAAATGCAGTCTCAGACCACCAGCACACCCAGAACAACTTCAGAAAACACATACGTAGAATAAATTAGAAGTCAAACACCTGAAATTTCTGAAACAATAGCAACTGAAGTAAAGAGACAACTCTATGTAATTTTAAAGGAAATCATATCAGATGTAATCTCTCAGGAAAAAAAAGAACTGACAAACCCAATGAAAGAATTACTGAGCATATCTAAAGACATAGATTAAAAATATAGGTGCTTAAGAAAATGATGGAAACCTTGAATGAACAATATAGGAAAGAATTAGAAGACATGAAATAGATTCAAAAGATGTTCAGGACATTAAAAAATTTCATTGAAAGCTGACTAAACTGCTTGAATGAAACTGAAGATACATTTTCAGACCTTGAAAATAGGATTGCAGTTACTGATCATGAAAGAAAAGATCTCTTAAAAATAACAAAGACGGCTGGCGGTTTAGCTCAGCAGCACACGTGCCTGCTTGGCAAGAGCAAGCTCCTGGGTTCGATCTCTGGTACCAAAACACAGCAAAACCAAAAAGAAAAAAATCAACAACAACAAAACAAAAAACAAGGAACCAGAAAATAACAGGAGCTGCAAAATGATGCAAAGGAAAATAATATAAGGCTGATAGGTATAAGCAAAAAGAAGGAGTCAACACAAATGACATAAGATTATTTAGAGAAGTAATATCAGAAATTTCCCAAGCATGGGAAAAGAATCTAACATTCACAAAAGTGAGGCATATAGAAAACCAATTAGTCATAACCAAAACAAATCTATAGACATATAATAATCAAGATCCCAGAAATTCAGCACAAGAACAGAATATTAAAAGTTGTTAGAGAAAAGGAACAGCTCACCTATAAAGGAATGCCCATCAGAATCATAGCAGACTTCTCAAAACAGACCATCAAGCCATGAAGAGCATGCAGTGAAGTATTTTAAGTCCTGAAAGAAAGTTCTGAAAGAAAACAACTTCCCAACCCAGATTAATGTACCCTGCAAAACTATCTTTCAAAATTAATGGAGAAATAAGATACTTTCACAATAAAGAACAACTGAAAGAATTCATGAGTGCCAAACCAAGCCTACAAAGAATACTGAAAGATACTCTAGAAAGACATAAATATGACAACAGTTCCAAGAACAACAACAGAAAGAAAGCAGGGTAAGAAAGTAAGCAGAGGGCAAAAGTAAGGAACAAACAGCAGGAAAATTACATTATAAATATAAGCTAGTATATATCAGTTATAACCGTAAATTTAAATGGCCGCAATTCACCAATCAAAAGAAACAGACTAGCAGAGTAGATCAAGAAAAAAAAATCTAACAATATATTGTATACAGGAAACACATTTAACTCAAAAACTCATAGACTGAAAGTCAAAGAATGGAAAACAATACTCCATGTGACAAGAACCCAGAAAAAAGCAGGGGTAAGTATTCTGTTTGCAGACAATGTGAACTTCAAGCCAAGAATGATCAAAAGAGATAAAGAAGGTCACTGTATGCTTCTTAGGGGAAAACTTCAAAAGGAAGAGATAAGAATCATAAATACATGTGCAGCAAATATGGGCACACCCAACTATGTAAGTCAAATATTAATAGACATGAAAAATCAAATAAACAATTGCACAATTACAACAGAGAAACTCAACATCCCATTGTCACAAAAAGAAAGATCAACTAGACAAAAAGTCATAAAAGAAATAACAGAACTGAACTAAACCTATGAATAAATGGACTTAGTAGACATTTACAGAATGTTCCATCCAAAAACATCAGAATACACATTCTTCTCAGGTGCACATGGAATGTTCTCTAAAATAGACCTTCTACTAGCCCATAGAACATGCTTAAACAAATGTAAAGGAATTGAAATTATCCCATACATATTATCTGACCATAGTGCAATGAAATTGGAAATTAATGGCAAAAGAAACCATAAAAACTCCATGAACACATGGAAATCAAGTAACAATCTCCTGAACAACCAATGGGTTAGAGGCGAAATTAAACATGAAATTAAATAATATCTACAATCAAATGAAAATTCAAGTAAAACATACTAGATCCTGCGGGATGCAATGGAAGTAGCCCTCAGAGGGAAATTTAATGTGGTGAATTCCCACATTAGGAAAATACAACAAGCACAAATAAACAACCTAATGCCACACCTCAAGCTTCTAGAAAAAGAAGAGCAGATCAAGCCCCAAGCCCACACAAGGGAGGAAATTATAATCATCAGAGCAAAAATTAACATGATTGAAACCAAGAAAACAATATAAAGAATTAACGAATTGAAGAATTTGTTTTTTGAAAGAATAAGTAAAGTTGATTGGCCCTATCCAATCTTATCAAAAAAAGGAAAGAAAAAACTCAAATTCATGCAATGAGAAATGAAAAGTATAACATCACTATATGTCCTGTGGAAATCCAGAAGATTGTCAACACCTGCTTTCACAATCTTTACTCTCATAGGATGGGAAGGAAATACAGAGGAAATGGATAGATTCCTAGGAACATGTGAATTGCCAAAGCTAGATCAAGTACATATAAAAATTCTGAATGACTCAGGATCAGTTAATAAAATTGAAAATATAATTAAAAACTTACCAACAAAGCCCAGATTCATATGGATTCACAGCTGAATTCTACAAGAAATTTAGGGAAGATTTAACATAAATACTCCTCAAACTCTTTAATGAAATTGAAAGGGAAGCAATTCTCTCTAACTCATTCCTGGAGGCAAGTATTACCCTGACACCAAAACCAGAGAAAGATCCAAACAAAACGAACCATAGGCCAATTTCTCTAAGGAACATAGATGCAAAAATTCTCAATAAATACTAGGAAACAGAACGCCAATAAATCATCAAGATTATACACTATGACCAAGTGGGACTCATCTCAGGAATGTAGGAATAGTTCAACATGTCAAAATCAATAGACATAGACAATACAGAGCCAAAGACAAAAATATCATGATTGTCTAAATAGATGCAGAAAAAAAAAACTTTTGATAAAATTCAACACTCATTCATGAGAAAAACTCTACAGAACATCAGAATAGACGGTCTTTATCTCAATCTGTTAAAAACCATATATGATAAACCGACAGTCAACGTTGTACTAAGTGGGCAAAAACTGAAAGTTTTCAACCTAAGATCAAGAACAAGACAAGAATATCCACTATCACCACTCCTATTCAATATAGTCCTGGTGCATTAGCCAGAGCAATTAGACAAGAGAGAAATAAAAGAAGTAAGGACAGGAAAGGAAGAAGTGAAACTATCATTATTTAAAAATGACATGATACTCTACATAGAAGACCCCCAAAAACTCCACCAAAAGACGTTTAGATTTAATAATTAAATTTTGTAACATAACTGGATACAAAATCAACACTCAAAAATCAGTAGCATTCCTGTACACAAAAAACAAACTCAATGAGGGAAAAATTAGGGAAACCAACCCATCACAATAGCATCCAAAAAGTGAAATACTTAAAAATGAATCCAACAAAGGAAGTAAAAGATTTATACATTGAATATTGCAGTTCTCTAAAAAAGGAAATGGAAGAGTTTTTCAGAAAATAGAAAGATATCCCTTCCTCATGGATAGGAAGAACCAACATTGTGCGACTGGCCATAATCCCAAAATTATGAGACAGATTTAATGCAATCTCGATCAAAATACCATTAGCATATCTCAGAGATCTAGAAAACACATTCCTAAAATTCATCTGGAAGCAGAAGAGACCTTGAATAGCAAAGGTAATCTATGGCAACAAAGGCAAGGCAGGCAGCATCACAATCCTTGACTTGAAATTTTACCACAAGGCTTCTGCAATAAAATCAACATGGTACTGCCAGAAAAGCAGACCTAAGGATCAATGGAACAGAATAGAAGATGCAGACACAACTACAAACAAACTCAGCTACATTATCTTTGACAATGAGGCCAAAGATGTTCACTGCAAGACAGTCTTTGTAATAAATGGTGCTGGAAAAACTGACTTTCCACATGCTAAAGACTTAAACTAGATATGTGTCCATCCATGCACTAAACTAAAATAAAAATGAATCGAAGATCTAAATATCAACACAGAAAGACTAAATCTTCTGGAAGACAAAGTAGGTAGAAATCTTGAAGACATAGGAGTAGGCAGAGAATTCATGAACAAAAACCAAACTGCATGGGTAGTACTTCAAACAATTAGAAAACAAGATCTCATTTTATTAAAAAGTTTTTGTACATCAAAAGAAATCACCAACAGAGTGAAAAGAAAACCCATGAATTGGGAAAAAAATTTAGCCAACTGTCGCTCAGACAAAGGACTTCTATCTAGAACATATAAAGACTTTTAAAAAATCAAGTCCCCAAAGTTCAAAGATCCAATCCAAAAATGGGCATCTGGGGGTGAAGACACACTTCTCAGATGCAAAAATACAAATGACAAACAAATATATGAAAAGATATTCAACATCATTAGTCATTTGAGAAATGCAAATTAAAACAGCACTGAGAACACCAGAAAAAATGGCTATCATAAAAAAATCAGCCAATAACAAATGCAGGCAGGGCTGTGGGGAAATGGAACCCTTCTCCACTGTTGGTGGTACTGTAGACTGTACAATCACTATGGAAATAACTTTGGAGATTCCTGAAAAACTTGGATTAGAGGTCATATTTAACCCATGTATTCCCCTTCTGGGTATTTTCCCAGAAGAATTAAAAACATCATACCAGAACAATATATTTGTATCCATGTTTATAGCAGCACAATTTGTATTAGCTGAATCTTGGAAACAACCCAGATGCTTATTGATTGAGGAACGGGTAAAAAGATGTGGTGTTTTTATACAATAGAGTACTACTTAGTTATAAAGAAAGATATACTTGAGGCTTTTATAGGTAAATGAATGCAGCTAGAGACCATACTCACATAAGAAAGAAATCAAACTCACATGTGTAGACATTATATTGTCTCCTAGTGTAAGACACTGAGAGTAAATAAGCTACAAAAAGGTACAATAGATATTGTGAAAGGGGAAGATGCTACTCAAAAGGAAGGAACAACTGGGATAGGGGAAAGGAGAATAGAAGGAATGGGGAAATATATATACATATATATGTATATATTAGTTAAGATAATTATATTATTAATTCTAGTAGTTCATGGAAAGGAACAATTAGTGATTATATTGTTTGATTAATTTTGCATGCCTATGTCTGAGCAAATGTTTTAAAAATAAAAATATATAATTTAATAGCCTCTTTAATTTCCTTCTTGTTTTGAAACCCTATATCATTTTTTATTCTCTTTAAAATAAAAAAAATTCACATTGCTGGTCATTTGAGAGGTGCAAATTAAAAAAAAAAGCACTGAGTTTCTCTCTCACTCCAAAAAGAATGATTACTATTGAGAAATCAGCAAATAACAAATGGTGGAAGGGATGAGGCAAAAAAGAAACCCTCTTCCACTCTTGGTGTGAATGTAGACTGGTGCAACCACTGTGGAAATCAGTGTGGAGCTCTCTCAAAAAACTAGGACAAGTGGTCCCATTTGACCCAGGAAAGCTCCTTCTTTGTATGTCCCCAAAAGAATTAAAATCATCATACTACAGTGATATCTGTGCACCCATATTTATAGTAGTAGCTAAATCTTGGAAACAACTCACATTCCCATCAACTGATGAATGGATATAATGGAGTACTACTCAGCCATAAACAAGGATAAACTTGAGGTATTTGCAGCTAAATGGACGGGCCTTGGGACCATATTCTTAAGTGAGATAAAACAGACAAACACAGTTATAGCATTGCCTCTCTGGCTGATAAACTGAAAGTGCAAATAAAAATAAAAATATATGATATTTTGTGATATTGTGAAATAGGAAGATATTGTTTAAAGGGAAAGGAAACTGGAGAGTGGGTGGGGGAAGGAAGGATGGAAAAAGAAAAAAAATTAGAAAACCGTAAAATGGAAACAAAGCTTTGTAAATAAGGAGGTGATGAGGGGGTTGAAGGGAGGGGGGAAGTGGGGAAGAAAAGAGGAATCACAATATATCATGTACTGGTACAAATTCCCTATGGTGAATGTGATCATTACATATATCTATATGGTACCAGTAAACTTAGTAGTAAAAGTATAAAAAGATCTGAGATCGTGACTTCCTGCAAAATGGCCGACCTGATGACTCCACCATAGGGAGGCTCCCTGGAATATACCTCCCAAATGCTGGAATACAAAATAATATAATAACAGAAAGAAGGAAAGGGGAGGGAGATGGATCCTCTGGACCTAAGAGGAGTCTAGGATGAGAACTGTAGCCCACAGAAAGAGTAAAAAAAAGAAGAAGTAAGCAAACAAAGGTGGCAGCGCCTCTGACCAAAGCTCAATGCAATCAACATGGACTCAAACCGGGAAGGTGTGATTAAAGTGCTTGTGATGCGCAACTGAACTTCTGTGGCTAAGGTGGAGACGGCTAAGGCGGAGACGATGGAGGCAGCTATTGATGGATCGTGGAAAGAGGTGGTCATGAGCTGGTGAGTAAACTCGGCGGGCCCCAGCCCCCCACCCCCCACTCCCCAGGGAGAGCTAGGAATAGGCATTCATCTTGAGACTGGAACCACACCTAATTAGGCACGGTTCCTTGCCCACACCAGGCCCTGGAGGGTCCTGGTGGAATCTGCACGGGCACCCTGGGAGTGATAGAGGAAATCAGGCTGACGGCCCAATCCATACGCACTTCACCAGACATCTGCAGAGCCGAGGTGGGCTGGGGAAACACAGCACAGCCCAGGAAAATGCCAAGACGGAAAGGTAGAGGGCACTCTCCAGACTCTGATACAAGCAGCACAAACCCGATTGACATAAAGGCAGACAAGGTTGGGAGTCCAAAAATTAAACTCTCAGAGGAGATGACAACCGAAGTGGGGAGACAACTCCAAGAAGCTATGAAAGAAATTAAAGCGGCACTGTTAGCCCAACTGAGAATTGAAATGAAATTAGTAATAGGGCAATCCCTAAGCGCCTCTAAAGGAGACATAGCCGGAAAGGTGGAGGATGGAAAATCAAAGGAGATTGAGAATGAAACAAACAAAGACTTAGAATGCATCAATCAGATTCAGAGAGAATACCAGGAACTCAAACACTTCAATAAAAGTTGGCAGAACCACCTGAAAGAGACTAAAGATAGTCTTTCAAATCTCGAAGAGAAAATCACAGTGTGGGAGAGAGAGAGACAAGACTTATTAAAAATAATAAGAAATCTGGAAGTGGCAGTGCAACAGCTGCAAGACAACCCAAGGAAATATAATTTACGAATAAAAAGTGTGAGTGAAAAGGCAGGGGTCAATACAAATCAAATTAAAAGCCTAGTTACAGAAATAATTACAGAAAATTTTCCAAGTATGGGAACAGGAAGAGACTTTCAGATAACTGAAGCATATAGAACTCCAGCTAAACTTGACCATAATAGGCCTACACCCAGACATATAATAATCAAGATTCCAGAAATTCAACACAAAAACAAAATATTAAAAGCTATTAGAGAAAAGGGACAGATTACCTACAAAGG
>RJWM01035903.1:0-18555 GCA_004363535.1 Dasyprocta punctata | reverse complement strand
GGGCAATGAGCAGTATGAAGTCTTCTATCTTGTCCATTGTTTTACAAACACAATAAGTATTTAGTTTTTAAAACTAGATATGGTGGCTGCTAACAATTATATTTGGTTTATCCATTAATACTGTGATTTTTTTCTTTCTATTTAAATGATAATTTATTTTTAACTTATGTGATTATCAAAGCAGGAATTAAAATAACATCTTAAAATGATTACTTTAGGAAGATGCAGCATCTTCCATCTAAAAATTAATTGTAAGATGGGATAAGATTTGCAAGATGTATTTTATTATAACCTTAGAAAATATTTATCATAAAATGATGTACAATCATTTAACATTTGCTGTTTATGATTCTGAGTCCCAGTCCAATTTTTCAAAACAAACATACAAATCTTTGTGTAGAAAATGTGTTTCAGTATAAGTCCTCTCATCTAAAATCATATGAGAAGAAAAAAAGTGTCAATACTATCTATGATAAGCAAGTTATTATAAAGTCAAGTACATGCTAATGCTTTAGGGTTGTCTTTAATGCAATTAAGTTTATTAAGCACAATTATTTATTCTTATTTCTATTATATTACTCTAAATGTATTGGTATTATTCTTCAGAGATGTATGATAATGTACATTTGAGAATATTTATATAATGATGTCAGTATTATAAGAATTTGAATTGACTATTTAAAATAATAAATAAACCACACATACAATTCAGAATAAATAGAGTCTGCCAAATGCCTTTACTTTAATAAAATCATCCTGTGATGAGCAATAATTGATGTAAACTTAAGCTGGAAATGGTCCTTTCAGAAATCTAGAGTGAAACTGCAGAAATAGAAGGAGGTGTGAAGGGGAAAATTTTTAACATGCTGATTATGAGATGGCTATGGAACATGCATATAGAAGTACTTTGTAAACAAATAAAAATGTGTGTTTAGAATTTATGTATGTAATCTGATCAATAGTCAGCCTTAAGATCTTTCACTGTGCTGGTGTCATAATTATTTAGAGTTGGTGATTAGTAAAATACGTCCTAAACAGGTCAGGTGTTTGGCTCAGTGGCTTAAGTGCCTGCCTGGCGAGTGTGAGATTATGAGTTCAATCACTGGTGCCACAAAAAAAAAAAAAAAAAGGTCTTCAACAAAACCCAAGAGCAGAGCACAATTCAGTGATTACAAATGAATACTATATGGAGAAATCAAAATGTGAGTAAAATGATTGAAAAAAATGACGAGCGCTACACTGAAGAAAAACACAGAGGGCAGCAGAGTGCTTGATGGCATGAAACAGCAGTTATTTGAAATGTAAGGCAAAATGAGTTAGCAAAGGCAGTGTCACAGACTGCACTTAGCTATAATTATTTCAGATGTTTTTGCAGTTTAAATTTTTCCCACTCCATCTCAAATAAAATGAAGTTAAAGATCTTAGAGAGTAAGATGTTGGAAATGCCACCTGCATGTGACATATGTGGCGTTACAGTGGAAGATACTAGAATACAGAGGAAGACCTTCAACTAAGAAACACAAACTTGAGTGAATTAGGGTAAGGACATTATAAGTATGTGAAAATAAGGAGATATCTTATTCTCAATGCCTACAGTTACAAAGGATCAGTGGTACCTAGCAAAATAGCTAGAACTTTTTTGTTTGCATCTCAATCATAAATATAGGTATTTAAAAAGTTTAATTCAACTGTGTAGTAAACTGCCCTTATCTGCAGTTTTGTTTTCTATAGTTTCTATTTTCTATGGTATACTGTGACACAAAGCTGTTAAGTTAACAATACAGAAAGGAAGTTTTTAATTATGTGCACTTTTCAGCAGAAGGATGAAATTTTGCACAATCTTGCTCTATCTTGTCTGGGGAATGAATCCATCCTTTGTCCAATATCAAGAGCTGATAATTCTCCCAATCTTATGGATGAGTGTATGGCAAAGGATAAAAGACAATGGACAAAATATTATGGTGTATGGGAGTCCAGGGAGGTCAGCATTCTGGTGGTTAAGATAAAGACTTCTCTGTACTGACCAGTTTGTATTGACTCCTTCACATATTTCAGAGGTGCAGGGAAGTGCAGGGAATAGCAGAGGTAAAAAGGGGGGAAAAATGAGCAAGGCCGTGAGAAATGGAATAAAAACATTCCAAGAAGTAAATCTTGCTTAATGAGAGACCTATTTGATCTTTAAAGTTGGCAATGTTGCCCTTGAAATTCTGAGAGTCAGTCCCCCACAGCTGCAGAATTATTCAACCTTGAGAGACATCACAGTGTCACAGGCCGCTACAGGCCTGTACCGTGACTGTTGGCAAGAAGAGTTCTGTTTCTGCATGGCAGCTTCTGGCTTCTCAGGCAAGTCATGTTGGCTTAGGACAGACTCACAAATTAATATAGAAAAGCCTATTGATTAATTCTAAAGCCTGCTTATTGTTGCCTCAGTGTGGTCTCTGTCCGTCCAACATATCCATGATGCATATGAAAGCCACCCATTTGTCACTTAGTAGCCATCTCCCTTATCAAATTAACTGTCACAATATCACAATGCATATGCTCAAGTAACCTTTATTTTACTTAATATCCCTGAAGTGCAAGAGTGGTGATGCTGTCAAGAAGTCATAAAGTGCAGTTTTAGTATTGCAAATTCAGCTTTCCAGTGTGGGTTTGGGATGTATGCCTTGGGGGGGGGGGGAAGGAACTGTTGTAGCAAGAACACTTTCCAATAACTTTCTTTAAAATCTCTTTATGTTCTAAGTTTGATATAGCTAGAGTGGGATTTACTATGCAAAATTGCAAGTTTTAAGCAGTGACATTGAACCAAAAACAAATTTCCAACTACTGTTGGAAGATGTCCTTACTTTCAGTATTGCTTCCCATTTCTATAAAAGAAATGCATGTTGATAGAAGTAAAGGTTCAAATATTCAATATATTTCCTGTGCTTCTGGCTTCTGAAGTTTACTGATAAACTTCCCCAATCAAGTGTAAATTATTTAAAACTATTTGAAAATTTATAAATATGATGAAAATGTATTAGCACAGCTGCAGCAAAATGGCTCAAAGTACGATGGCCTATATTTTCAGTTTAAAAGTAGGTTGAACAGAAACAAAAGTAGAACCGGAAAGAAAAAAAATACATTCAACAGTATACATTTTTAAGCCATGTTATTCTTCTCATTACCATTTAAACATAACAATTTTAATGAAGGTAAAATCACCAAAATTATGAATTAATTTCAACAGAAAAGCGTACTGCTTTGTATTCTTCAGAGAACTGAAGCAGAATTCACATACCTGGTTCATCATGTGGTTGTTGGCATGACCTTGACCTCAGAGATGCACTGGGAATTGTAATTCTCAAACATTAAATATGTCAGTGAGGATGATAAAATAGATAGAGAGGAAAAACAGATGTTTTAATGTGTTTTGCAACTGCTCAACCAAAAGAAAGAACAATTCAGGCCATTTGAAAGAGGAAATGGATTGACATTTAACTGTCTCATTTGTTCTATCTACCAACATTCGCTTTCATTGCCCTACGATGGAGGCTATCTGTCATAGCCAACTACCCACAACATCACTATATTACTTTGTTACTTTGCATCATGAGGAAAATCTTCCCTCTTTTTCATTCATATTTTTAGTCTGCTTTAGTAAATACAGATTATTGTGCCAAAAATACTTAGTGAGGAAAAGATGCAAATAGAGATAGATGGTACATGGATAGATAGATAAATAGAGAAAGAGAGAGATGGCATAGATACAATTACCTTATGTAAATAAATTTTCAATAGAAAAAAATCTAGAGCCACTTTAAATCTGGGGAGTCTCTTAACATTTGTTTTATGAAATACAGGCTGAAAATGATTATATAAAACAAGAAATGTATAATGAAAGCCTTTTTTTGAGTATGTGATGGGTTAAATTCCAAAAGTTATGTTGAAAAACCTGTCACAATATCTTAAAATTTTTGGTTGTAAAATAAGAACCAAAGTTCTGGGTATGGATATAGGGAGGGAACACTATATTTAATTGCTGACCTTCTATCGACTACAGAGTGCAAACAAAAGAAATGTAAGTAGTTTGGAAAGGTTTTCCCTAAGGCAAGAACTATAGATAAAATAAAGCTTTAGTGAAGATGACCCTGTGAGGTCATTCTCACTCTACCATTCACTCTGATGCTACCCCAAGATCTCAAATGTGCACATTCATATTATACCATCAGTTTGTCGGCATGACAAGGACAGAGAAGGTTGATAAACATCTATGATTTATAGGTAGAGACAGCTATCCACAGCAATTACATTGTTTTAAGGCAACATGCTTTTTAACAGTTTCAGATAGCTTTACTGAAAGTAAATGTTCTGTTAATCCTGCAGTGTTCAATGATACCCCCAAATTACAGTTTCCATGAATAAAATATTGCTTGTATTTCACATATTTCAAATTGTCATCCCAACAACCATAAGGTAGAAAAAATTACGTCTTGAATAGTTAGCTAATTTTTAAATTTTGTTTAATATTTTGGAACATATATCAACTGATAACTGCATAAAGAGCTTTGGGTGATACTCTTCCCAATCTCCTGGTGTGATTTCTTCAGGAGGATTAACCTTTTTGCTCCTACCCCACCACCAGTCACATAAAGTTGAAAGTGACCATGTTTTCAGCCAATCATTGTTTTCAAGGTAGAACCTGAATATTTATGAAAATATAGAGGAAACAATTGGCTAGTCCTCCATCAGGATGGATACTTCAAAAGTTACCTTTTCTTCTTTGGTGGGCTAAGTTGGCATATAGAAAAGTTCTGTTTGAATCACTTTATTATAAACACATTTTTGAGACATTCAACTTGTCAGAAGTATTTGGCTACTAAAGGGAATCATCTTTCCATCTCCTTAACACAACACTATTCTCAAGTGTTACGATGTAAGAACTGGGCAATGTATTTATTAAAGAAGATTCCAAAGAATTTACAGTATCAAAGTGGAAGTAGTTAATATGGGTAGAGTTCCTATGATAGCAGGTACCAATCTAAGGACTTTAAAAAGATTAACGTATTTAATTCTTAAGACAACCATGAAAGGTAAGCATTATTATTAAATTTTAGAAATAAAGTCAAAGAGAGAAAGATAGATTGACTTCTCTGAGGTCCACAACTATGCAAACAACCTAAGCTAAGAGGTTATTAAAGAATTTAAAGGAATTAATACATAGCATATTTTTATTTTAAAGTGAAAGAATATAAGAAATAGATGATAGAATCAGATATATTTTATACATATGTTTATAACTACATGTACAGTAGATATCATTTCTATCTTTATGATATAGCTATACTTATATTTAAAATCAACTTGTTCAATAGAATGTCTATGTTGAAAAACATGGTATTCTCTTGAACATGTATGGTGGTTAATATTTTAACATGTGTTAGACACATTTACCATTTTGACATGTAGAATAACATATTCACACACACACACACAAAATATTCACAAGATTAGGATACAGCTATCTCTGGGAGGTGTTGTTATGTTTGATATGCCTTCTAATCTCACTAGTTAATTAAATGACCCCTGACAAGGAGTAAATAGATTAGCTAACGGTTGAAATATTTTTCTGTGTAGCTCATTACACACGGTATCATAATATCAGAGAAAAAATTTTCTCCCCACTCACACTTCTGTGATATGATTCCTTTTCCAAGAGCCTTAACCATTAAATTCCTTCTCAATCAAAATTTGTCTTTTCTCTCAGAATAGTAAATTATGACTGGTTTTCATACTACTAACCTACTTTTTCATTACCAGATACTGTTGCTTCATGTCTTTTGGAGACCACTACTATGTAGTGACAGTTTTAGAGTACGATGGATGTCTGTTATATCTATCAGTGTAGTCCCTAAATTAAATCATGCTCAAAGGCAGTTTAGCTACATACAAGGCTGAAAATTTTATTCCATATTCCTTTTCTCTCCCCTAGTTAGTTTCAGACATATTGCCTTCATGGAGCAACCGAATTTTTGCAATATACTAAATGTGCTGAAAAGCTAAATAAATTTAGACATATTGATAAGAATAGCAATAACAAAGATATGTTTTAAATTTGATTATATTTTACCAACATGAAATTCTTGATATACATGGAAATTAATCTCTAAAGATATTGAATTTTGATCTAAATCATGAAACGTCATTATCTTGGTATTATTAAACTTTCAGATAACTGAAGCCCAAATATATTCCCAGCAAGTCTGTAATGTAATTACCCTTATTTAGACAAATTCTAAATCAGTGAGGGTCTCTTATCATTGTCTGTCTGGGCTCTGTTTCACTGGAATTGGTGTAGGTACTACAGGGACTCTCTCTTTTAGTTCACATTTGGAAACTACTGATTACATAAAAATTAGAATATATATTAGGTTATGTAAGACATTTTAGTTCACTTAAGAAATTTTATAAGTATATTAACATTTGACAATTTGAGATAAAGTATATTAATGTTAGTTCTTCAGGTATAAATATCAGTAGAAATTTAGGCACAGAAAGGGTAAATAAATGAGTAAACAAGCAAATACTGAAAAAATAACAATTCACTTTGTGGTTTGAAATATAAGCAGCTATAAAAGGAAATATAAGAAATACTGAGGAGAAAGATTTGTACTAGTAATTTTCTGAACAATACTTCATGCCTATATCTTGTACTTTGAACAACTACTGTGAATATAACAAAATGCAATGTGTTCATTATTATTATTCTTCTAGTAGCCTGTTTTGAAACTGTTTTATTGCTAGTTCTTACATTTTTCCATTTAAAATAAAAAAAGAAAATTAAAAAAGCATCCTGTTTTGAGCATTATTGAATAATAGAAAAGAAATAATTTGCAGTCAACTCTGGTAACCTGAGTGTATGTTCATAAAAAGAATGTATACTCTAATAATCTTTAGTGAAGCCATTAAAATAATTGTATTGTACTGAGTTAAAAGAGGGAATGCAAAAAATGATTAAGTATTTGATTAATCTAGAGTAGTCAATAAATGATAGAACAATACACATAGGTCAAACAGAAAACAAATAGCAAGATATGGAAAATAATCATTAAATGAGAGATAATTACTAAACTTATCAGAGATTATGTTAAATAAAATTAAACTAGTCAAACCAATTTATTTTAAAGCTGAGATGTCAAATCAGTGCAATAAGAGCAATACTGTGATAATTTTAAGAGTTTTGCTAATATTTTGGAATCTTTAAAAAGTGAGATACAGTGATACCTCAATTCATGAATTTTATTTGTTCCACGATCTTGAGTAAGATGACTGTGCTCCTGTTTGTCAGCTGATGCAGGATTGACAAAGAGAAATAAAATTCTGCCAAGCCCTTCTGTTTGCCAACCAAATTGTAACAGAAGCATGTGCCAATCAAGGTATTACTGTATATTTTAACTTTTCCTGAAATCATATAAATGAACTGTACAATATTATTTTCAATCTAGTTGTTTTCACATTGTACAGTTCTTTTCAAATAATTTCAAGTTGTTATAGTTATTAGTATTTCCTTCCTTTTTATGTTGAATAGTATTCTACTTTTCAGTTTCAATTTTTTTACTTTTTCTCTTTGGGTTGATTTTTGTTTGTAGACAACATAGAAAAATATCCACAATAAAAATGACACCTGTTTTGGTCCGTGTTTTTAATGTGAGCCTTTATTAGTTCTGGATTTCATTCTTGTATAATTTGTATTTCTTTAATGGCTAGTTATGATAAAGGTCTTGCATAGGCTTATTTCACCCCCCCATCTATCTATCTCTTTCTGTTTTTTGTTGTTTTTTGACAGTCTCACTAGGTAATTCAGGCTATACTTGAGCTCACTATGTAGCCCAGTTTGTCTTTAAACTTGCAGTGATCCTCCTGGCTTGGCCTCCTGAGTGTTGGTATTACAGGTGTGTGCCACCACACATGGTGATATCTCTTCTTTTTTGTGTATATGATCAAATATTTTGTCCATTTAAAACAGTTATTTGTCTTTTTATGATGTATTTGTTTTTAATATATGCTAGATAAAAATTTTTATCACATATATTTTGCAAATCCTTCTTATCTTGGTTAGCTTTACAATTCATTTAACAGTGTATTTCAAAGATTATCATATTATAACTCTGGTGATGTCCAGTGTATCAATTTGTTTCATTCAGGATCATTGTTTCTCTTTTCCCATTATTTGTCCAATGTTTTGTTCTTTAAAGTATTTATATTTTAGGTAGGCTCAGGGTTTCTAGTATTCTAAAAGATCTTTGCTCAATTTAAGCCCATCGAGGTGCTCTATAAGAATTTTGTAGATTTAGCTTATATTTAGATCTATGATGCATTTCTAATTAAACTGTGTACAATGGAAGATTCATTCTTATTGCTATGGATGCCAAAATGTTCCAACAGCATTTGCAGAACATACTGTTATAGTAGGCTGATAATTATCCCCAAATATATGTTCTTCTAATCCTCAATTCCTGTGAATATTATCTCATTTGGGAAATAATTTTTGCAGATGTAGTTAAAAGTCTTGAGATCAGAATATCCTGGTTTCTCAGGTCAGCCCTAAATATCATCACAAGTGTACGTATAAGAGACATTGGACACATAAATATATTAGAGTTCACCATGAAGTAAAGACAGAGGAAGACATCGGAGTGATTCGATCACCATCAAGTAATGTTGGCAGCTACCAAAAGTTGGAAGAGTCATGGAGCAGATTCTTTTCCACAGAAAGTAAAATTCTGTCAACACTTGATTTTGGATCAGTAAAATTAACCTCAGATTTCTGGTCCCCACAGCTTTTAAAGAGTACATTTCCTCTGTTATAAAATTCACAGAAGTTTAAGGTAATTTGTTATTACCTAGGGTCATCAAAATGACATATTGGCTTTACATGCATTTGGTTGTCTTTATTTGATTTCTTGTCACCTCCTCGATATCCTGAATCAATTCAAAATGTTTACTTTTCATTGTTATCTTGACTTTAGGGAAGAAACAGAAGCAACACAGTGCTGGATATGGTGAATAAAATGAACAGGGCACAAATACATATTTTACATATTTTTACAAGCCTACCTTTCTGTTGGATATCACAAGACAATAGCATTGACTGTATTTATTCTATAATACCTCAAAAACACTCATGAAAGAGTATACATGGGAATGGAGATATTTAGAAAATACTGAGGAGTTTGAGAATCAACTAATAAGTGTCTTCACTTAGGAGGACATTGCTCTGTGCCAGGAGCTTCACATGCATCATTTAATCTTATCCTGAACAAGATACTAAAGAGGACTCTTGGTTCTATTTCACAGAGTTGGGACAAAGGCCTGAGATCACATACCTGGGAAGTGTGGAAACTTGGATATTAACCCAGGAAATCTGATTCCAGAGCTGGTCTTCACAACATTTATGCTATTTTGGAACCCTTGGGCTAACAAAGAGGTAGAAAAATGACAGAAACCTTATAGGAAAGCTGAAGTTTTTCAGCCTTAGGGACTAAGAAGTTGCAGATAATTAAACTCAAAATATTGGCACAGCAGTTTGAAGGAACAGTAAGTGTTCTGCACTTTGGACAAGCTGAGTCCAAACTTTTTATGAATCATAAAATTAAAGATGTCCAGCATGCAAATGAAAATGCATAACTAGTTCAAGAAAGGGAGTTTTCTAAGAGAAAGTAATGAGATATCCTAGGAAGAAGCAAGAAATGAAGAGATACAGAATAAACAAAGGAAAATCAGGCCAAGGGCAGGTCCCTGGGAAAGTCAGAAAAAAAAAAAAAAAAACTAATTTCAGCATGAAGCATAAGCATAATTTCATCTCTGAGAATTTAAACATCTAGAGCCACAGTTCTTTCCTACTTGGAGAAATCACTGCACTGCAGGCCATCCCAAACCTGTAAATCAATTAAACATCAATTACAAAGCCAAATGGCATCTGCTCCCACCTTGACACAAAATCTGCTAAAATGAAGGCTCTCTAGCTAGAATAAGTTAAAAATTTTATAAGTTGTTACCTTGCCAAGCTGTTTTTTCTCATATAGTTTCAATAACACTGAAGCAGCTCCAGAGTCAGCAGTCTTTAGTTTTATTTTCATTTATTTATTTATTTTTAGCAGAGTCTTTTGAGATCACCTGATCTAACATTATCTTATAAACAAGAAATCTGAGGCTCACAGAAGTGACTTCAGGTCACAAAGGATGTTTTTCATGAGTGAGTTCATTTAGATTTACACTTACTAAGTGTTTGGGGACCACAGTTTGTATTTCACAAAGATACTTACCTGAGAATGTTATTGAGATGAAATGTTTATACGTGACTACAAAGTTTATTGAGAGTTTAATTTGTGTACATGGTTTTCTGTGTTTTGTCCCTATGGAGAAATTGTTACAATGATGATAACAGAGGTTATCCACAAAAAAAGCATTTTGTGGCTTTAAAAATATCTGAGTTTCAGAAGAGAGTGATGAGGAAAGAGAGACTTAACTTCAGTTGAAGGAAAGGAGAACAGAAGTAGGCCAGAGGAAGAAAGGAAAAGGTAAAGAGGCCAGAAACAGAGAGACAGATGTCTAAAAGTTGATCACCTGTCCTACACTCTTGAAGATGCCACTGAGCCTTTCCCACAACAAATGATTACTATTTTACAATACTTCATACATACAAAAACTCATTTACACTATTCTAAAATATTTCTTTAGATAACCTGCCATCTAAATGGTGACCCTATAGTTTTGTAATAGAATTTATCTTTCCAAATGTCATTATTTCTTCAGAAGAATTCTATATAACCCAGATAGGATTAGTCAGATCACCATGGAGTCTGAAAAAAATATTCTTATCACTACTTCCTTTTTTTTGATGTCAGACCCATTTTATCTTAAATCATTTTAACTTTAACAGTCTTTTAAGTAATTTATGATTGCTCTAAACATTGTTCTCAAATATTCATGTAAGTTTAAGATATCAAGAAAGTGAACCACATTCTGAAGCAATAATGTCCCCCATGAAGAAGTACAGATACCTCTCATCTGAGAATTACAAGAAGACAATCCAGGTTAGGTTACTTCTAAAATGCCAAAGACAACTGTGTAAACTCTTCTTTTGAGTTAAACCTAAACAATAGGTATGATTAATACAGAAAAAGAATATTCTTGAGAATTTCTACAAAAATGTTTTGAGAGAATATGGGGTCAGTTGAGGACATAAAGCATAATTTTTAGTCAAAAATGCTGAGATCATTTTGATATATCAAATAGGGTAAAATTCTGTTTGAGGGTGTGTAGAATAAGGAAGTGTCATGGTGGCAGGGGCTGATGGGGTAAATTTTATTGTGAGGCCCCAAAGAAGGCACACAGAGGCAGACATCAGCAAGAGCAAGCAACAGGCAGAATCAGAGAGAGTAACCTATGTCTCTATTGGTTAACCCTTGTACATATCCTTATCACACATTTATATTCTTCTATGCTGGCTTAATCAGTGCATGTGTGATTGTCTTATGCTAAGCCATGGTTATGTAAGTGTATCCTGCTCCATGCCTGCACTAGACAGCAAGGTCACATCCTCACATGTCCTCAGATACCCCAGGCTTTGATGTAATCTCTTGTGGCTCCCTAAGGAAGTAATTAAGGTGACACTAAATTATACTTGTATGCCCATTCTTCTTGTGAATAGGAGCCATTTCAGGGACTGGGAATAAATCATTGGTGTATAAAATGCTCTAGGTTACATTGGGAATATTTTGAAAAATGTAGATGCTTGGGCCATAGCTCCAAATCCATTAAACTAGATTCTCTAGAGATGAGATCCAGAAATAAATATTTTTAAAGTTTCCCAAATCTTTCTCATCTACAACAAGACTGAACATTGTTGGCTTTGAGATATTTAATGGGAGGAGGAGTGGAGATAAATGGTAGGTAGAATAATGGCTTCCAAAGATGTCCCCATATAAATCTCTAAAACCTATGGAATGTGTTACCTTATGTATTAGTTTTTCACTGCTTAAAGTACTTGACACCCTTTAAATGTGGAGAATATTAATTAGGTTGATGGATTCAGACATTTCAGTACATGGTTGGCTGGTTTCAAACGGGCAGAAATTCATGGTAGAAGGGCATGGTAGAGCAAAGTTGCTCACATTATAGTAGTCAGGAAGCACAACACAATGAAATCAAAGGGGCAAAGGACCGGATAGAAACTACAGGGTTATGTTGCTATGATCCACAAAAGCACACCTGAATTGCATTCTACTAGTCTCTAAGATGTCTCTCAAGTCAATCAAGTTGATAATGAAGAGCACTTATCACACCTTATGTGGCAAAACAGACTTTGGAGATGTGATTAAGTTAAAGATTTTGAAACAGGCTGATTTTCTTAGATTTTCTAAGTGGATCCAATATAATTACAAGTGATCCTTACAAAGGGAGGTATAGCAGAGTCAGAGATTATGTGATCATAGAAGCTGATTAAAATTATATATTTAATAATTAGAGATAGAACTATCAAGTACATCACAGAAACACTAGACACATCTTAAACTCATTGTGCACCAGGAATCTATTATATACCATTGTTATGGATTAAAAACTGGTGGTCGCCTTAGCACCAGCTGAATTACATCAGCATGGTACTGAGTATAGATGGCCCATGTGAAGAAAGTTGCCAGCATAAATAGAGACGTGGAAAAGAAGAGCAGGGCATTGTGGGTCTTTCACGAGTTGCTGTTTTGAGCCATTGGTTCTCCTGGAGGAGCTTGTCATGCTGGCTTCCTCAATATGGATTCAGCAATTATTGTCGGAGGAGCTCGGGATCTCATCAATGAGAGTGGCTGTGGTTCACCTTGGGGGAGCTCTGCTCCTCACATTTGCATCGCTTTCTGGCTCCAGAGGGGAAGATGTGTGTTGGAGAAACTTGTCACACTGGGTTTCCTGACCTGTACTCGACTGTTCTCATCATTGGAGGAGCTTGGGACCTTGTTGCCACTGAGAATGGCTGTGGTACTCTTCAGGGCAACCCCGCTCCTTATTTTGAGTGTGACTTCTTGGCTCCAGTGTAGAACCCTCAACCTACTGCACAGCTCCTTCACCTGGTTGACATAGACTTTTTAGTTTCCACCACTGACCTTTGGTCTTCCTGGCACAGAACTGTAAAATAGACTGGCATGAGTCCTTATTGTGGGCTGTTCGATTTCCAGTTGGATTTGTGGGAAGCATTGTCATGCATTTTGGGTCTTTAGCTGGATTCATGCAGGACATTGCTGTGGGATCTAGGCCCTCAGCTGAATATCCTGGGTCTTAGTGTTGTGGACAGATTTTCCTGCACTTTCTTGTGTTTAACTCTGGGTAACCATCATAAAACAATATTACAAATTCTGTGTCCTGTATGTAGTTGTTCTCCCTATAACCCCTGACTGCAACAACCATCCATATATATTCCTACCTTCATACGGAAACTAAGATGATTGACTATGAGGGTACTCATGTTAATTCAGATCTTAATTTCAAAAATTTTAAGATGGTTTGAATATTCCTCTTCCTACATTGTGTGGTTATTCCCATAAACAGCGGTAGGCTTTGGGAAAAGAAGACATAACAATTACAGATATAATCACTAGAGTTCCACAGGGTATTTGCCTTTTAGAAATTTAACCTTTCCTTCAATAAGCAGGGTTAGATTTGTACAAGTTGTTCATATTTGGAAACTGGGAAAAAGACTAAGATGTTTGGCTTAGTTCTCTTGATCATCCCCCTATTGTTGCTACTGTTGTTGAAAATATCAAATGTAATGTCTTGGGTGCATATCTTTCTTTGCCTCAAGAAAATTGCATTGTATCATCTATATCTATGTCATGTTTTTCTGGTTGCAATTTATACCTGCTATTGATGAGATAGATTGAGATTGTGTTGCCTTAAACTAAGAGCCATCACTTAGCCTCCATTATTTTGAAAACTCATTGTACACATTGTTCCCAGTGAGACCAGTTCTCTAACATATTTCTTCCTATAGTCTCATCTACAGTTAAGCTGCAACCTCTTATGCTTGTGCCTCTGAAACCAGCATATTGTTTAAAACATTGTTGAATGAAGTATCTTCCTATTACTTGCAGCAATAATGATCCGATAGTCTTTCTTGTCTAACAGATAACTACTGTGGCATGGAAAATTCTTTGAACTATTTTCTTTATGTTACTATCATCTGCTACATCAATGTATGATGGGATATTTATTTCTCTAATCATCTAATAGGTACTCTATAACAGAGGATAAATTAGGAGGATGACTCTTAGAAGGTTGGTGAAATAAAAAATGCCAGAGTTTCACAAAATGGTTGACTAGAATGTTTCTAAACCATTTCTTCTAAACAGCTAAAGCATCTCTTATAGAATTGCATGTTCTTTATGAATTAAATTCCACACATATTTTCCTAGCTCCTCTATGGGACATGTTGGCATGGTCTTGTGAGTGCTCGAGATATAGTAATCTCCCTTATACCTTCACAAAGCTGTGACTTACATAACCAGATTACAGTGTGAGATAAGTCATGTATAATTCGACCTATTTCCTAAGAGGGAATTGAGGTTTATAGCTTGAGGAAGGCACATCACAAGGAAAAAGCTTTCATTCAAGACATGAGGAACCACTAGCTTCCAACAATAAAATGAGCTGCAAAATATTTAAGTGAATCTAGTGATTCAATATAATCAAGGGGATGAACCTCCATGTAAATCTTACACACACACACACCTACTCACATTCCTTTGTATATTTGTATATCCTAGTCAATTTCTTTTTTCATTTAAAAATGATTTCATTTCCTATAGATTTAGTCTAATCCCAGACTAGTAGATTCTAGCATACCCCATAATAATAAAATAGTAATAATAATGATAATGGTAATGATAATTCCTACATTTCCTCCCAAATAGATAACACCTCCAGGCAGTCAAAACTAGTGTATTTATTGTATGCAGCTTAATTTAAGTAGATTTACTGTCAACAGTTCTGGAAAAAAAATGTGCTCTAGATTGATTTTATTTCTTTGTATCATTAAATGTTCTTGAATATAATGTGTATATTGCTTTAGTTATTTGAGGGTTATATCTATTTTTTAAGCCTGAGATTTTAATATTTTATTTGCTGTGTATGTTGCTAAAACTTACTTGTCAGAGAAGCTACAATTCCAAAAAATAATTTGGTACATTCAGAGACAAAGTGCATGTTTTTCTAGTATCTCCTCAAAAACGTAAGATAAATCATTAAACTAATGTTCATGAAAATTGATAATAACAACTCAGTGCTGTCTAAAATGCTTCAATATGAAATTTACTGAAATGTCTTAACAATTGAGCCTTACATGGCAAAGAAATGTTTTATTTAATAATCACCACTCAAAACAAAATGTAACAATTCATTTTAAAATCCTGAATTCCAGTTATATATTTATGCCACATAGATAAATCTACTCAAACTGAAAGCTGCAGTTCTTTCTTTTTTGTGAGGATGCTTATAAAACTATGTTTTCCCTTGTAAAAATATAAAGGACAATAAAAGCTTCATTGTGTGAGAAAAGAGATCAGTGATTTTCATCAGAAGCAACATGTCCATATGATCCATGAAGGTTATTTTTTCACATAGTAAGCCAGTATTTTGCTCAATTGGAGATTTTCTAAACATATACTTAGACTTCCTTATCCTTTCTTAGAAATTATGCTATCAGTTGCATTTTATATGCATTCAAGGAGTATTCTCCACTAAAGTCTTTCAACTGTGGATCTCAATCCTGAGTACAATAGAACCAAAGTAGAGTGTTTATTAATGTGCTTGTTTGTTCCTCATAATGATGCATAGGCCACACCCGATAAGTGATTCTGACTCAGTGGAGCTAAGATGGACATGTACACTGAACTTTTCCCTATGGCTGAGAAGCACTGTTCCAATTCACCATGTAACACATTGCTTGGATTACCCTCATAATGTGATCATACAGCCTTAAGTCTCAAATATTTTTTTAATCTGTAAAGTTTGAGTATCAGGTGTTAGGGAATCAATAGATAGAATAAAAACACTACAGTTTTAGATTAACTACCATAAATTATTCATAATTATGTTTTTTTATTATTTAATTTTGCTTTTCTTCAATTATTTCTTAACCTGAAATTTCACAGTAAATGTTGAAAAACTAATCCACAGGAGGCACAGCAAGGTAAAAATGTGCTTATCTTTTAAAAAGTGTCCAGCTGTGTAATAGAATATACATGTATAAAACTGATAACCTATAGGCTATTATATATATATTATATATATATAATATATATTATATATATACTATAACATATATAGTAACATATATACTACATTTAAAGATGCTAGTCCTTGAAGGAAAATATCTTTTAAAAACTCTGTCAGACAAAAACTATGCAAGTTTTTGTTAGAAATTTTTCATCCACACTCAAATAGAAAGTTCTAATTTTATCATATACATTCAAAATATAAAATTGATTTATTTCACATACTTAGTGTAACTGAAAATTCAATTTTTAGCTTAAATCCTGTTCTGAAAACTGATTTCATTTTTTCTGTTTTCTTCATAAATATTAAGAACATATGGACCAATAAATCAAGTAAAACTAAGTAAACTTATCCATAACTTTAAACAAATACTTTTGTACTGTGTTGTCCCATCTTTCCCTGTTCTCTTGAATTCACTTAGCCTGACAACTTAACACAAAACTACTTTTATTGATAAGGGACATAACTCCCAGGACAAACTTGTGAGTTTAAAAAATATTTTGTCATAATAAAATTCACCCCTAGTCTTCAAAATGTATGTTCAATTACATTTTATGATTTTGTTTACAAAAGTCATGTTTGTTAAACTGATGAACTATACTGGTATACACTCCATCAACATCCTATTTCTTCAAGCTACACTCTGTCATATTGTGAGGAGAAACAAGGTCAGTGGGGATAGCAGGTGAATACACAGAGAATTTTTCAGCCAGTTTTGGAAAAAGAAATGTGGGTACAATAATCGAATGCTCCACTGGACATCACATGAAGAGCTGGGACGTTATCCTGACTAGTTCTTAAATTTCCAAACCACGCTTTAATACTACCAGTTCTTAAATTTCCAAAACACACTTTAATACTACTTCTAGTTAGTCTGAAAAGGTTAGAATGCTGAGAATTCTAAACATAGCCTTCATTTTCCCAGTGACTATGAACATGTTCATTAGTTTGTTCTCAAACTTTAACAAGCATGTGGATACTTAAACATCTTTTCAAAGTACAGAATTGTATGAATAAGTCTAAAATGAAGCCTGAGATTTTATATTTCCAACAGATGATATTGAAGTCACTGGTTCAGTTACTTAGAACACTGCAGCCGCAAGTGTCTGTGCAAGTTAGACATCTGGAACTACACCTTTTTCCAAGGTCAATGAAACTGAGGGGAGAACTGGGAACTGAGAAGTCCGTTGCTTATTCTCTTGCTTTATACAAAAGGATACATCAGTCATTCTTAATTATGTGCCTCACTGCCTCTGATTAGAGAAGAAAGAACATTCTCTTCAAGTTTCATGACCCTGTTCTATCTGACGTATGCAGACCTTTTGCCACTAAGTATTATATTTCATAGAAAATTTCAAAAAATAATCTCTTGAGCTGGTGATAAAATTATTCTCAGCCATTGGAACTATTTTCAAAATTGAATTAAGATTTTCCCATATGTAAAGAAATGGAGAAAGTGGCAATGAGTTAATAGGTTCTGTCTCTAGTGGAGAAAACTAACTGCTTTTTAAAAAATTAACCATGAACCTCATTTGCATTTCATAGTTAATGGAACTGAGAGAAAGAATATTCCATATATTACTTACGATATAGTAGAAAAATTGAATGATTATTTCTTGACTTTATTCTCTGTGTATTATTAACTTTCCACTCATTATATGCAGACTGTACTGAATTTAAAGCAGGGATTTTCCTAGAGTATAATTAGTTCTAATAATTGTGGAATGTTTAATATATCCAGACAGGCACTACTCTAGGCATCAGTTTAGTGAATCTCCATGAGGTTTGTGTGGTTACTTTCACTTTCATTTTAAAGTGAAGAAAAATTGAGAAACTGATCCAAATATACATGGTTGGTAAGTGTCAGAGGTAAGATTTTAAGCCAAGTATTCTGTTCTAGTGCCCATGTGAACAGCTGCTTAAAATTATAGCTTGCGAGTTATAATTTCAGACAAGGTAGGCATGCTCCTCAAATACAGTGCTTGACTCACATTTCTCCCAAAGAAAACAAAGTTACAGATGCTTCAATGTATCTTCCTTATTATTGTCTTCATTAAATGTAAGGCACATAACCTAAAAGCACTTGAGTAAAAAATGGAATAACGACCTTGTATACATCCCCCTGTTTATCTCCTCTGTCCTTATATCCAGGTTGCCAAATCCTGGTGGAAAACATTCATGATTACTTGTCCTGAAGTTATGACACATTATCTCCTGCCTTACCTGAACTCTCAGATTCTTTTAGAAACC
>RJWM01035902.1:0-18552 GCA_004363535.1 Dasyprocta punctata | reverse complement strand
CCTTCTTTGTGGTTTTGCTTTTTGCTGTTTCAGTTAACCATAATAAGCCACTGTATGAAAATATTAACTGGAAAATTCCAGAAATAAACCCTTAAAAAGTTTAAATTAGCCACCACTCTGAAGAGCTGATGAAATCTCTGGCTGTTCTGCTCTGTACATGAATCCTGTGTTTGTTCAGCATGTCCATTGTGTATAAATCACTTAATGGCCTCAGTTATCAACTGTCACGGCATCACTGTGTTTGTATTCAAGTAACTCTTATTTTTCTTGGTAATGGCCCTAAAGTGCAAGAGTAATGATGCTGGCAATTTTAGCACAGTGTATTGCCGTAATTGTTCTACTTCAAACTGGGCATGGTACCATACACCAGTAATCCCAGCACTCAGGAGGCTGAGGCAGGAGGATAGTTATGAGTTTGCGGTCAGCCTGAACTACACAGCAAGACCCTGTCTCAAAACACAAAACAAAACAACCCCCTCCAAAAAAACCCCCCAAAACCCCACAAAACTCAATGGTTGTTATATTTTGCTATTACTTTTTTTTTTTTTTTGGCTTTTTGAGACAAAAACTTGCAATGATCCTCCTTCCTCTGCTATTGCTTATTAATCTCTTACTATGAATTGTGGAGGACCATCTGGATGACTCTCCACAAAAGAAGAGCAATTATCTCCATTTTGGCTAAACTGGGCCCTATTTCCATGTATTGATCCGTACAGAGCCTGCTAGGACTTTTCCTTATTCCTTCAATTGGCTTTAAGCAATGCAAATAAGTCTGAGGCGCTGATGTGCCGTCTTTGAAGTAAGACGACAGGTCAGTGTTACCCTGCACCCCTAACTCCCAAAAAATATGTGTGAACCGGGCAGGAGGGAGAATTGTGCTCCACACTGTCAGCTGGGATCGAGCCTCTAGGCAAGAGGCTATGACTACCCAGGGCATAAAAAATTACACATCAGAGTTGAAGCACTGATCCTAAAACATTAGATGCTACCTCAAATAGTGCTATGCGTATTACTCTTTCTGCATACCCTTCTCTCTGCATATTGCAGAGGTGATTTCAAACTCCCTAACTAGCCCAGCTCATAGTACTCATGTATTTCCCACCATTCTCACAGTCACTCATCCTCAAGTCACTCCCTTCTTCACGAATGAATAAAACCTGCATTCAGCTCTGGGTTGAGACCTTTGTTCTGGTTACCCATCACCCTAGCTGGATTTAGGATCCCACTGGCTCCCCCAACTATAAATATGCCTTAGTGTCTTCATTTTTGCTTTGGGTTGCACTGGAAGTGGTAGATTGGAATTAACACACTAGAATTTCCACAGGATTATAAATACAAACTTCCCAGACAGTGATGAGTACCAGGAAGGACTCTATATGATGAATGACTGACTAATTTATTTATTTTTATGATACTAGGAAATTGAACCCAGTGTCTTCACACTGAGCTACATCCCCAGGCCTTTTAATTTTTCATTTTGAGGCAAGATCTCACTAAGTCACTAAGTTTTCCAGCCTGGGCCCAAACTTGTGATCCTCCTCCCTCAGCTTCCCAGAGTACCAGGATCACAGGCATGAAACACTATGTTCAGCTTACTGTGACTAATTTATATACCAAACTTTATCATAGGATGTATGTACAAGAGAAAAAAAATACAGGGTTGGCCTCTATCTGTGGTTTTCAGAATCCATGGGTCCTTGGAATAGATTGCCCACAGAGAAAAAAGGACTGTTGAATTTTAACAAGAATCTTCAGAGGATTCCTGTGCACATTATAGTTTGGGCTAATGGCCACAAGAATCAACTGGGTGATTGAGGTGGGGGCTTAGGTCTCTTAAATCCAAAGGTTCTTAGGCCTTCCAGGAAATCTGTTTCCATAGTCTTTAGCAGAAGCCCACAGGAAGAGGGCAATAAAATCAGCAGTCTTGAGCTGCTGCCAGGTGCTAGTGGGCTGGGGTCCAGCCTACAGCCCTTTTTATTTTTTAAGTTAGGGTCTCGCTAATTCACTGGGTTGTCTAGGCTGAGTTTTCAATCTTCCTGTCTCAGCCTCCTAGAGAGCTGGGATTACAGGTGTGTGCCACCATACTGGGCTATGAAGTTTATTTTAAGTGTGCCCATGCTATCTTGAAGCAAGACACAGTACCTATTCAGGTTTCTTCAATACTCCATGGGCCAACAGCATTGTTGGAGGAAGGCAATTCCTATTTCTCTCACTTCCGCTAGAGGAGGAAGGACTGTCTGCTACCCACAGGTTCCACATGTCACTTGGCACCTTAAGGCAGACCCCATCACTGCAAACTAAAGCCCCAGAAGGAAAATTTCAGTCTCTACAGGACTTTCTTTGTGTTTCCAAAACCTATGAAATGACATCACAAGTAAGTCTTGGCAAGCAAGATGAGGAGTCATGCCAGTGAGGACAGACAGAAGCTTGAGGGCATGGACCGAGGCAGGATGGAAGCAGAGACTAAAAACAGGTAGAGAAGAAGCCAGGAGGAGAATTAACAACCCCATTCAATATTACCAAACAGTTTCATAAACATGATTCCCCCTCTCCCCGGCAGCTCTGAGTAGTAAGATAGAATGATACCTATTTTATGATAAGCATTTTAAGGCCTGGAAAGGTCATGAAACTACACATTAAAGGAGCCATGCATCTCAGACCAGTACAATTTCTCCTTGGCACAGCCCAAGCCTTGGAATCCCACAAGCTTGGAACAGTGATATTTGATGAAGAAAAGTGGAAGGTGTGTATTTGATAGCATTTTTAAAAACAAACTAGTACTTAGTAAGATCCTGTCTCAAAACAAACAAACAAACAAACAAACAGAGGAAGTGAGAAACTTACACTTTTGCATGCATCCTCCCACAAGATATTTTCTCCTCCACAAGATACTAATTACAAGGGGCACTTTACAAAGAATGAACCCAACAGATACCTCCTTAATCATGTGAACTATATTAACATGACCAGTAATAAATCGTATTGACAGAATGTAGCTCTTGATCTGATGTAGTAAGAAGGGCATAATAGCACTTCTGTGATATCTTTGCCAAAAGTACATAACCTTAGTCTAGTCATGAGAAAAAAGCAGTAGGAATTCAAATAGAAGGATATTCTATTAACTAATGGGCCATGTTCTTCAGAGTTGAGGTCATAAGAGAAAAATACTGAGGAACTGTCACAGATTGAAGGAGACAAAGAAGACCTAACAGGTAAGTGCAACATAGGATCCTGGATAAGACCAAAAGAAAAACTTGTAGAGTTCAATTATCTTGTGGTTCGTTGACAGTATTGTACCCATACTAATTTTCTGGTTCTGATCATGGTACTAAGGTTAGGTAGGATATTAATATTAGAAAAAGCTAGGTGAAAGTATAAGAAATGAAGGATTTGAGAGAACCCTCTGAACTATTTTTGCACCTTTTTTATGTTTAAAATTATTTCAAAATGAAATGTTTTTACACAAAGAAAGATATACGTTTGAGGTGTTACATATGCCAATTATAGTGGCTCGATCATTGCACATTGTATATATGTATTGAAATGTCACACTGCACCCCACAAATACATACAACTACTGTGTGTCCATTATAATACATTAATAAAATAAACACCCCAGCCCCTATAACATAATTTTATATGTGACTTCTATCCCAATTTAAAAAACTATAAAAATCTTGAGAAAGGAGGTATTAATATAAAGCTCCTTTGGATGATATCATCTTCCCTACAGTACTCATCTTACTCCTCTAATTTGCAATGGCAGCTGGGGATATAGCTCAGCAGCATAAACGCCTGCCTGGGAAGTGTAAGGTTCTGAGTTCAATTCCCAGTACTTAAACAAATAAATAAATAAATAGATAAACTAATTCGTGATGGCATTTGGAATCTGTATGTTCCAAATCATTTTCAGCTTCAAGGCCTCACTCAAATGGCACCTCTTCCAAGAGACTCTACTTGATTTCCACAGCTACAAGTTGTATCTTCCTCTGAATGCCCATGACACAATGTGCATGTCCACAACAGACATCTATGGTTATTGTCTTTTTTTTTTTGGTACTAGGGCTCAAACTCACAACTTCGTGCCTGCTTGGCAGGCGCTTAGGCCATCGAGCCAAATCCCCGGCCCTATTTTTTGAGACAGGGTCTCACTACACAGTTCAGGCTGGCCTTGAACTCACTTTGTAGCCCAGGCTGGTCTCAAACTCACAATGATCCTCCTGCCTCAGCCTACTGAGTGCTGGGATTAAAGGGGTGTGCCACCATACCCGGCTCATCTTTGGTTATTGTCCATCCACCTTCCCTGCTTGGCTCTGCTTCTTTTATTTATTTTTTTACTCCAACCATGATACTCTCATAAAAGCCACCATATTGCCATATTATTACAGAGAGAAGCACAGGCTAGTAGAGAGAGAGACAGATAGACAGAAAGACAAAGAGAGTGAGAGAGCGAGACAACAAGAGAGCGAGAGAGATATTCCATTTGTTTTTGAAATTTTCTGTCCTTGACACATACTTCTGTCCACTGCATATCCCAGAATCCAGTAAAACTTCCAAAAAGTCTTTATTTTTTAAAATTAATGTAGTCAGAAGAATTTTATGTGGCTTTCAACCTAAAGATACTCAACGAATATAGCTATTCTGAGTTATTTGCATAAATGTTTCTCTCTCACTCTTGTGAGAGTTGCCAAATGCCCATCTTAGATACAGTTCCCCCTGGACCACAGCTAGTGAGAAAAGTAGGACAATGTGGTGAGTTGCACAGGTAGTTTATTTAAATTGCAAAATGTTGAGATTAGTCCTTGTTATTAAATTTTACGAGATGACGGCAACAGTAGAAAGCAGTAATTTATTTTTCCCTTTATTTAATGTTCTTGGACATGCCACAAAATGTTGTCAACTGTGTGTCCCACTTTTGGAGGGAAGATCACTGGGACATGAGATCTCGGAGTCTGGGGGGTGCTGCCCAGGGAGTGATCTCTCTGGGGCAGGGCCCTTCCCCAGCTCCCGGGCACAGTGCCTGGTAGGGTGGGAATCCAAAATGGGATGAGCTAATGGGTTTAGAGAGCTGTTCTGGTCTCCTGCCTGTCACATTGAGATGATCTGATATAGAACTGTTAAGTCTGTTGCTTCACTTTATTCTTCTATGATTTTCAGAGAATGTCCTAATTTTTTAAAATTACTTGGAAAATGTCCCACTAGTTCTGCTTGATCCTTCTCCCACCTCCACCTCAACCCTGCCTTGCATTACTGAGGATCAAACCAATGGCCTCACACATGCTATGCTTTACTTTACGACCGAGCTACAACTACAGACCTCTGGCTGATCTTTCCTTTTAAGTGACTCCCAGGTTAATTTTGCTTTTTCTTCTTAATCATCTGTCTAAGGGAGAGAGGAGAGGTAAAATCTACCTTCCAAGAACGTCAAGAGTCAGCCCATTGTGGCAAGAAGAACACTGCGGCAGGGTCGGACTGCAGTGGCCACCCCTAGTTTCTCCTCTGATTGATTCCAAAGTCTCAACTAGCTTTATTTCTCTGAGCCTCAGCTTCCCGATCTGTGAAATGGGGGTTATCTAGCCTACGTTTTGTGCAAGACTGTTGCAAGCGGCTGAGTTTGGCTTTAGCAGCAATTTGAAAACTGGATGGGGAGAGAACAGGTGCCAGGTATTGTTTTACAGAAACTGCTGGGAACATTGAAGGGAAAATGACTAATAGAAATGAGAACATAGGGTAGCACAGGAAGTTGTAAGCACTTCTTAGCTCTTCCTAGTTCTTTTACTTTTTTGTATGCAAGTCACTCTCTGTGACTCAATTGCTTCATGTGGAAATCAAGGTTCCACAGTCAGAAAGTAACTTTTGAATACCTCATACTGGGGACTGAAGGATGTCCAGTATTCATCAGTTATCTTTTGGCACCTGGTCTGTAATCTTCAAGAAGTTTTCTAGAAGAATCTTAGCTGAGAGTTGGTTAGAGAAGAAGAAGCCCTTTAAATAGGGAAGACTACATGAAGAAAGGCTTCAAGTTAAAAATTACTATGGCACCTCAAGATCATCTTATACTATTCATATTCCATCAACAAATGATAACAGCTTCAACCGTTGTTTTTTAGACCTTTTTATTTTAAGATGAGGCTTGGATACATTGAAATTCTGTCTTATGAGCATGTAAATTATTACCAGGTTTAACAAAATAAACAGGAAAAGACTAAAAATTCTCAGTAAAAAAAAAATTACTGTGGCATAGATGAGACACATGTCTAACATGTTTTGTTTCATGGCAACAGTAATTTTTTTTACTGTAATGAGAATTGTGTACAATAATGTAAATAGGGTTCTTATCCCAGGCTAGCACACAATAAAGTTAGCAAAGGTGTTTGTCAGTATCACTATTATTTTCTTTTATAGGTAAATAAAATGGATCTGGAGATGGTGGTGCATGCCTGTAACTCCAGTACTTGGGAGGCTGAGACAGGATGATTGCAAATTCAAAGCCACCTTGGCTATATAGACTGACTCTGTCTCAAAAAAAAAAAAAAAAAAAAAAGGGAATTTCTAAGAAGTGGTGGTCTGGCCCAGACTCATACACCTATCATGGAGAGAATTTGATGGAAACTTATAGCTTGACTCTACATCTCTAGCAATGAACCACTGTGTTTTCAGTCACCCGGTCAGGGAGCCTCTGTTTCTGACCCTTACTGCCTCCCTGACTCAGCTACTGTGGGTGGCCTTGCTCATGTGCGTGGGCAGTAGTGAGGATGAGAAGCCTCCCAGTTCTTTGGAAACCATATATAGCCAGACCTGGCCCTTCCAGGCCAGACCCCCAGGCTAGGCCTGCTCCTGCCTGCTCATCTGGGCCGAGGGGCCCTAATCCTACTTAACTTCCTGGCTTTGCTCCAAAGAACTCTGGAAGAGGCTCTGTTTAGATACAGTTCTGCAAAATCTTGTTGGGCAAGTTACTGAAAGAGAACATGAGGCCATTGTCTTTCATTCATGCTGCAGTCATTTCTCGCTTCAAGTTCATGTTTATGCAGTCCCATCCACCTGGAGTGCCTCACTCTCTAGCGCTTATGAATCCTTCATTGCCCAATGTGAGGCATTGGTGGAGTTTCTTTGTGACTGTGTGACTAGGGGTTGGTCACACACCCCATCCATCCATCCATCCATCCATCCATCCATCCATCCATCAGGTAACGCTCACCTGCACCAGGCACTTTATATAGAGCAGTAGCTCTTCTTTTTCCTCTGTCTTCTTTTTATAGTATTAGGGATTGAACCCAGGAACTTCACAATGAGCTACATTTCCTGCCCTTTTAAAGATTTTTAAATTTTGAAACAATGTCTTGCTAAGTTGCTAAGTTAACCTTGGCTGAGCTCAAACTTGTGACTCTCCTGCCTCTGCCTTCCACAATGCTGGGATTATAGGCGTGTGTCACTGTGCCTGGCTCAGATTCTTCTTCTAGCTGAGAAGGAAACTCCTTGAAGATTGCAGACCCAGTCATAAAAGATAACTGTTCAAACACCATCCACAGGCATTACAGTCTGGGCGTGTATCCCGTAAATTTAAATGTTGAAATACAATCTGCGATGTGATGGTATTAAGAGGTGGAAGTTTTGGAGGTGATTAGATCATAAGGACTCTACCCTCACGAATGGGAACAGTGCACTTTATGAAAGAGGCCTGGTGAAGCTTGTTTGTCTTTCCCGCCATGTGAGGGAACATAGAAGGTGCTACCTATGAGGACTGGATCTTCACCAGATATCAAATAGGCCAGCACCTTGATCTTGGATATCCAAGTCTCCAGAACTGTGAGCAGTACATTTCGGTTCATTACAATTTACTCTATCTAAAATATTTGGTGTAGCAGCAGGAATGAATTAAGAGAATGGACCAAGGCTTGTCCTTATTACAGTCCTTGTGGGGCTGCTGTCATTATCATCCCATTTCACAGCTGTGAAGCCTTAGTTGTAGAAAGACGAAGTCCAAAGGACACGCAGTCAATACTTTCCAGCTCCCAGGAGGAGGAACCACGCCAAGGGTCAGGCCCTGGGTGAGGGCAGGGACTGCTTCCCCTTCAGTATTTGGTTTTCCAATAGTCTGCTTACCCAGAACCTTTCCAGTTTGGAGGCAACCACCCCTCACTCACCCAATCCTTTCTCTAGCCACTCTATAAATGAATATAATCTGATACTCATCAGAGTGGCTGGGAAAGGATTCATTTTTTCCCTGTCCCCCCACCAGCCAAGATTTTGAGGATGCCTGTCCCAGCTCAGAGCCTATAAAGTCCATTTCACATTTACCGGTACCCTACTGAGGCTAGTGCGCAGGGATGGTCTTCTCCATGGTTCGGATGAAGACACTGAGGCCTTAGTTCTGCCCAAGGACATATGTCGTATCAGAAGGTTGCCCAAATGAGCTTGGAATCTCTTGCTTCAAGGCACTGAACATAGACTTGGCAGATAGATCTTTTCTGAAGGCAAGGTATGAAGCACTTAAGAGTCCAACAGATCCCAGCTTTGATTTTTCATTTGTCTTTTTTGAGACAGTGTCTCGCTATATAGTTCAGGCAGGCTTTGAACTCACTAGGTAACCCAGGTTGGCCTTAAAATCATAGCAATTCTCATGTCTCAGCCTCCTAAGTGCTGGGATTACAGGCATGCACCACCATGCCCAGCTCCCAGCTTTGTTAATAACCAGTTGTGCAGCCTTGGGGAAGTCATGTCACTTCCCTGAACCTCAGCCTCCTCCTCTGAAAAATGGAGAAAGTGCTAGTAGCTGTTTGAGCTGTATTGGGAGGATGAAACAAAGCAATATTTGTGAAGCATTTTGGGTAGTGCCTGGAACATAGAGGGTGCTCTGCCAGTGAGGTGATTAATGTACTAAGTGCCTAAGCTAGAACATGAGATCTAGAGAGTTGTCCATGCTTAGGATAATAATATTACATAACATTTCTTTACCACTTCTATTGCCAGGCACATTTGGGCCTGGATAACACCCCTGTAACATAGGACCATCTTACAGATATGGTAACTATGGCTCAGAGAGGGTAATTGACTTGTTCTAGTTCCTTGACCAGCAAGAGGAAGCTTGGGGCTTGAACTCAAGTCCAAGTCCCTGATCTCAGTTCTGCTGGACTGTGCTGGATTCTCCAACCCTGTCATGCTAAGACTCAGAGAGGGAGAGGAAGTAACATGGGGCCCTACAGCAGTTGGGAGTGGGTTGGATCACACTGAGGAGGCCTTTTCCTTCCTGGCGGCTCCTGATTGGTCTGGATAATCCTCCAGCCTGAAGATTAAGACAGGGCCTGATGGATATAGTTGCAGTCCTTGGGAAGGTCTGGGGGATCTGGGGGTCTGTTTTCAGTCCCAAGCTGCCTTCGGATTCTGTCTTCCCCAGACAGTCGCAGTCGTCTCTACTCTACTCTGTGACTGTGTCTTCCCCAACCCCTGCCTGAGTGCAAGAGGCCCCCCTCTTTTATATCAGCTGAACCTTCTCCAAAGAAAACTCATCAGTGCCCACAAACCAGCCAGTAGGGGAGGAGGCTGTCTTGGAATGTTGGAGGGGGGTCACTCAAGTTTGTGAGCAGCCAGCAGAGAACTGTGTAGGGAAATGTGAGCAGCTACCTTTTTTGGGGAAGTCAGAACTCAATCTGTGGGAAAAGATCCAGGGCAGCCAAGTTAAAAGACTCAGGCCTCAGTTTCCCATCATCTTCACCAGTCTTTACAGGGTATGCATAACTTCAGCTCTGGATTTGACAACTGTTAGTCGTGTACCTGCTGTGTGCCAGTCACTGAAATGGCTTCTGGGGACGCAGAAGGACAGAACTTACCCTTTTCCCCAGGGACTGACATTTTAGCAGAAGGCTCATGACATCTCTTCATATGGAGGGGCAAAAGCCTTGAGCCCAACATTCTGGTCAACATTCTTGGACCTGGATTGATTTCAGAGTTTAGAAACTTGCTGTAGATTTTAATTTAAAGAGTGTTCAGTGGGACCTTGGCCCACATAAGAATAGCTCAATGATTATAAATGTTTTATGTTCCTTTTTTTTTAATCTTGAGACAAGGTCTCACTATGTTGCCTAGGCTGGAACTCCTGGGCTCAAACAATCTTCCTGCCTCTTGAGTAGATGGGACTATTGGGCATGTGCCACCACTGCTGGCTTCTGAGTATTGCCTCTAAGTAGAATATGTAGATTCTGATAGGCTCAATTCATTCAGGTCAGGTTTTGCCCCCAAATAGGTTTTCTACACAGAAAGTTTTTTGGTTCACTGGCTTTTCTAGGCTATGGAGCTGCAGAGAAGAGATTGAAGTCTTGATTCTGCCCTGCACTGTACAGATGAGAAAACTGAGACTCAGGGTCAGGAAGTAATGTACACAAAGCAAGTAAAAGGTGTGTTTGTGTGAGGGAATGTGGTTCTTGGTGGCTTCAGATTGAGCGCTTGTCACCAGTAAGAACTGGGCCTGAGAGAGAGGCAGTGACTGGGTGGAGGAGGTTCTGTGGCCAAACCTCGGGGGCCCAACCGCCAGTCTTGCCAGGAAGGAGTTAAGCCAGAGCTGGGCCCCAGCCAGACCTCTGCACCGCAGCTTCGCATAGGGCCTGCCTGTCTGGAGCCTGTTTACCAGCTGCGTTTGCATCACCGGCTCCATCGTGCAGTGCAAACACACTCACATTCTTCAGTCATGAGAAACTCACAATTGCGGTGACATCATACCCAGTCAGGAGGCTCTCCCCAGCCTTCCTCCTGCCCCAAGTCAAAGCTGTCTAATTAGCACCTTAAAGTGGAATTCTATCTTCTTATAAAAACTAACCAGAGAAGGTTATCTGGTGGGGGTGATGAGGACTGGTGCCTCTGTGTGTGTGCGTGCGTGTGTGTGTGCATGCGTGCACGTGTGTGTATGTGTATTTTAAGGGATAAAAATAGCCCAGCTGATACTTCTTTCAGGGTATTTGTGAATACAGTCTATTAGTGCACCACTATTTATATTAAATCTATGTTGTTCCGCTGCATATTTCCCTCTAGGTTATAGGCAGGATGAGAAGAAATCACCCTTGTCTTTCTGTGCCCTTTGATGTTTCTTTTGGAAGAAGACATGTAGGCTAAGTACAAGGACCCTCAGCAAGGATTTAGACCAATTTTGCATTAGACAGACAAGGAAGGAGAGGCCCAGAGAGAAAAGGACTGTGCCTGAGGTCACACAGCAGGACTCAAAGTTCCCACAGCCCTCAGATGTATTTTTCAGCAAGGTTTTCAGTCACACTTTAGCTTTATGAGTTACTTTTCAGAATGTTGGAAAGAGAGATGCTTCTGGTTAAAACTTCCTGTATTTTTTTTTTTTAAACCCAAGCCCTCTCACATGCTCAGTGCATACTGTACCACTGAGCTACACTCCCAGCCCCTTTGGTTGTTTTCTGAGATGAAGGTGGACATGATAGTGGTATCAGTTCTGGCAGCAGTAGATGTGAAGTTGGGGTGGTCGCCAGGAAGAGTAAATAGGACCTAAAGAGACTTCTTCCTGGCTGGGCATGATGTTACCTCCCCTTCTCTAACTCAAGACTTGGTCTTGGATTTGAGATATCTGCTCTTCCCACAATCCTCCAGGCTTCCTTGTGTTTCCTCTTTCCAAGAAGTTTCACCCCTCATCGACTTCCTGCCGTAACCACTGAAGACTAATTGCCTACCTAGCTGTAGCCGATAAAAGCACAAAACATGGGCTGGGTGTGATGGTTCTTGCCTATAATCCCACTACTCTAGGAGGCTGAGGCAAGAGGATTATGAATTTGAGCCTAGTTTGGGCAACTGTCTCAAAAAAAAAAAAAAAAAAAAGAGAAGGATGTAGTTCTGTGTGAAAATCCTAAGTTCAATTCCCAGTACCACGAAACAAACAAACAAACAAACAATCAAACAAACAAAAAGTTAAATTTGACAGATACATCATGATTTCAGATCAGTATGTCGCACAGAAAATTGGGGCACACGTTTACCTGGGCACTTTTTCTTTTGGCCCTTATTGTCTTCATTGTGGGGCATCCCTATCAGCCTTGCCTGTACTTTCTCGCTAACTAAACCCCAATTTTGTCTGGGGTGGCAATGTGTTCCACGCGATGAATCATGATAGGTCTAAGCAGGTCACCACAGTCCTGTTCTCCTTTGCTTTCCCAGACTCCCTGTCATCAACAAGAACCTGATGTTTTAAAATAAGTACCTTCCAGTTCTTTGACATCCCTCCTTTCAAAAGGTAAAGAGTCATCCCCTTGCTTTGGATGTAGACTGGACTTAGTGACTCACTTCAAAGAGCAACTTCTGAGGGCAGGTTATAAAAACCATTGTTGCTTCTGCCTTGCTCTCTTAAATTACCCATTCTATGGGAAAGCCAGCACCATGTTGTAGGGACACTCAACAGCTTTAGTTCAGCCAACAACTAGCCTCACTCAACTTGCCACTGAGTGAGTGGGCTAATGTGGATGCAGTTCTAGCCCTAGTCAAGCTTTCAGATGACTGCAATGTGAGCTAACATTCAGTGACTTCACAAATTAAAGATATGTTTATGCCAATCATACATTTTATTTCATTTTTTGAGACAAGGTCTTGCTATGCTGTTTGGGCTCCTGGGCTCAAGTGATCCTTCTGCCTCAGCCTCCCAAGTAAGTGGAACTATGAGCACATACCTTCCATATATTTTATTTTCTATGTTTTATGATGTTTTTGACCTTTTTTTTTTTTTTTTTTTTTTGCAGAGGAGGGGCTTACTGTTTAAGGAGAAATTACCCAGAGATAGCAACTATTTATTAGCAAGCCTGTCTTTTATATACAAACCAACTAATCTCACTCTGTCTCTAAAATCTTTTATCTAACTCTCATCCTGCTTTATGTCAGCCAAGGGCCAGGGACCAATTAGAGACATCCTCTGTACCTCCAAAGCCCCTGAAGTGATTCAAACAAGCCAATCCTAAACTATTTACCTTGCCCGACATTGAGTTTCCTGTGGAAATCTCAGTAAATGTTGTGGCCTGTACTTTCTGTTGGCTTCTTTTTGTCTTCTGACGCTAGTGCTTTCCCTTGTGGTCCTGAATGGCACACTGTGCCTCCCATTCCTAGGGGAACTGTCAGTAACATTAAATTTTTCTTTCAGAGGATTTTACCTTTCTGTGTTGCTACTCAGTCACCTTTATAAGTTAAGATTTGGGCACAAATCAGCTTAGAGATCCTAAGCTAGAAATACCTAACTAAGGTATTCCTGGATGGATACCTGACCCACAAAAAGTACCAGAGATAATCAATGTTTACTGTCATTGAAGCAATTAGGTTTGGGTAACTCATTTTACCATAATGGGTAACTAATAATAATAACAACAACAATAATATATCATGTGGCTTGTGGTCATAAGGGGAATGCAGAAGGAGAAGGATGCTTCCAGAAAGCTTTTATTATTAAGTAATTAGAAGGAAGAGGAGAGCTCAGTGTACAGAAATTGTAGCCATCTTGGAACCACATGACACTGAAATATAAAGATAGAGGTGTGAAAAAGCAGGAAGAACCTCTATCCTTCATTACATCATTGAGCTGGTGGATCAACTCTGTGACCAAGAGCTTCTAGATTTGTAGGTGAGCAAGCAATTCGTGTCCTTATTGTTTAAGCCAATGTATTTTGCAACTGGCAACATAAAATACTCCTAAACTGATACAACCAACATCCATTGTGACATCTCACTAAAGTGAAATAAATTATGCATTAACTTTACTTATCTAGAATCTGAAAAGAATTTAAAAGGACAAGTTAAAAAAAAAAAAGCATGAAGTCCATACCAGAGTCTAAGCACCTTCCCTTGGGTGACCTTTTTCTGTCCTTCATTCATAGCCTCTACTTTTTCTGTCAAGCATACCTAGAGTGTTTTCCTAGAACACATAAGCTTGGAAATAAAATTCAGTTTGGTAGTCCGTCATCTGCCATGTGCAAAGCACTGAACATCCGGTATACATACATGCATTTTAAGCAAGACAGCAACATGACCCAACTGACCAGGTAACTAGGACTGGGAGGTAGAGATGGGAACAAGAGAGGGAAAGAAGAAAAGTGGCTAACAACTGCCAATTTATTAAGAAAATATATATTTAAAAATATTTTTCCATGGAAAATTCCATCTACAGGACAAACCACTAACTCTTCTTAATAGCTGCTAATATTGGCTTCCAAAATACTCAGAATACTTGTCTTCTTTGACTTCCTGAATCTCTTAAAAGTATTCTCAAGTGAAATAGTGTGCCAAGCCTGGATCCAACTTCTGAGGAGATGCAGAATATAGTAATTCAAAGGTGACCCAAAACTCAATTATTTCATGTCTTTACTGCATAGACAGGAACCTAAAGTGGGACGGCCTGCAGTGACACAGTTAACTAGTGGTAGATTATGGACTAGAACCCAGATATTTGAACTTTCCCTTCCTTCAGGCAGTGAAGAAGGTGACATGGATTCTCTCCAACCACCCAAACATTTCTTTCCATGAGGAGATGAGTTTTGACTCAATGCTGCTATGAGCTCCCCGAATCAGGAAGCTCTGCCTGTCCAGGATTTCCTGTGTGTGGGAAAGAAACAGGATGAGCAGATAAATCCTCCATGTCATTTTTTTTTTTAAGTGCATGAGGCCCTCCCTCTGGAAAGTCTGCAGTATCCCTGGCCAAGATGACCAATCATTGACATGTGTTTTTAAACAATTGTTAAAAAGGATGATTGAACTGTGTGTGGTGGTGCATGCCTGTAACCCTAGCCACTGGGGAAGCTAAGACAAGATTGCAAATTCAAAGCCAGTCTAACCAACATAGTTAGACCCTGTTACACACACACAGACGACTGAGCACCCTTCATGCACAAGGCTGGGCATGGTACGAGACAAGAGCACAGGTCATCCTGGCCCTAGGGTGCAGGCTCAATTTCTCCCAGAAACAGAACCCAAGATGAGTACTAAAGCACAGCTCGTTTATCCGGTGGGTGACCCCAGGGAATCCCTGTAGGGGAGTAGGGAGGTGAGATGAGAAAAACAGTGTTACATGGAGCCAGTTATTTCCAGGGTCAGTTGGAGCTCATCCTCTGTAGGGAACTGTTAGAAACTGTGTAGAGCACATGTCAGTCATCCCAAACAAGAAACAAGCGAGCTGGGGCCTCTGTCTGTCAGTCCCTCACCCTTCACTGGTGAGGCTGCTTTTGGAGCTCTTAGCACTTCCAGCTTGCTAGACAATGCAGAGACAGAGTTAGGGGTGTTCAAACAGCTTTCGGTTGTAAAGGTGGTTGTCAGGGGATACTGCTGGTGGCGCTCCAGGGCTGCCCACAGATTAGTTTTACATTCACAGGGAAAGGCAGACACAGGCCCAGGAGACATGTCTCTTCCTCTCGGGCTAGGGATGTAGAGGTTGTGTGCATAGCTAAGCTTTTGGCTGTCCAGTCCCCCACCCCTTCTCTTGTTGAAAAACTACCCTGCCCCACTGTGGCAGTCTGCTAGTATATGTGAATATCCACATATTCCTATTCAGCACTCAACTAGACCACAGTTCCAAGCCTTCCTTGCAGTTAGAAGGGATCATGTGACTAATTCCAGCCAATAAAAATGTGAGCAGAAGAGATGTATGGCACTTCCTGGTTTTGCTATACTTTCTCTCTTTCCCTTCCTTTAGTGACTTTGGAAACAACATCTTGAATGGTGAAATGCTTTTAGTGGTACTTTGGAAAAACACAATGTCATACAATGACCATATAAATCATTACTGTTAGTTGTGGTTAGCTCTAAGAGGGAAAGATATTAGGGTTCCTTTATCATTTTGCTTTGTAATCCATGCAGAGGAATGACTGGAGCAAAGTCCCTGAGGCAGGAAGAAAGAATTCAAGATAAATCATCTAGATGGTTGTGATGGCACATACTTTTAATCCTAGCACTCTGGAGGCTGAGGCAGGAGGATCACTGCAAATCTAGGTCGGCCTGGGCTGCATAGTGAGTTCAAGGCCACCCTGAACTATAAGCGAGACTGTCTCAAAATACAAAAATGAAGACAAAATAAATGAACAACCCCAAAACATCTTGTCTGGGGGTAATGAGCAAAGGAGAGTGAAAGTGCTGCACATGATCCAGAAAAATCTTTATGGTTTTTCTTGAGGAATTGGAGGGGTATAGAGCAGACATTGCCCCTGTACACTCCCTGTTCTCCCTCGGGGTAGAGAGTCACTTTGACTATAATCAGGAGGGGCTGAGTCTAGAAACTCAGTAGAATTTGGGGTGTGTGTGGTTTGGGTAGATGCAGAGTTCAAGGATCCTCATACCTGGAGCCCTCTGTTTCCAGGGTCAGGGCTCCTTGCCCTGGTCTGTAGTGAGGGAAGGGATTTTCTGTCTCCCAGCCACAGTCCAGTCTCACTTCTCGGGTTCCATCACCTGAATTTGGTGGGTTTTGAAATCATGTAGTCGAGACCTTCTGGTGGGCTAGGTACTTCTCATCCTAGATAAATGACTCTCCAGTATCAGCGCAGTAGGCTCTTCTTGTGGATTAGCCTGAGAATTCTGCCTCATTGTTTTGTTAAACTTCAAGTAAGTGACTTGATAATAAGCTGTTGGGTAGAACTGCTGGCCTGACCTTCTTGGGGGCTGCCCCTTGCCTGCCCCTCTCCCCTCCCCCAGAGCAGAGTCCCCTCGGGAAGTGTGTCTGATACAGCTGCGTCCGTGGGAAGGCCTGGTCCCAACACCTCGCCCTCCTGCCCTGCTAAGGTCACAGGAAATGACCCCCTAGCAGCCGTCAGCTGTGATCCAGAGGACAATGACAGAAGGACGGAAGGCCATTTGTCTCAGCTAACTTGGCCCCTTGGGTGAATGCCAACACTGGAAATATAAAACTGAAGATTCAGTGGGAAAACATTTTTTTTTTTTTTTAAAAACAAAGAGACAATTTTTGGGTGTTAGCCAACTTCTGAGGCTTTGAGAGACTTTGTGTATGCCTGTGTGCACGTGCACGTGCACGTGTGTGCGTGTGTATTTAAAGCACAGATCAGACTCAGAGAATCAGAGAATCTAAGGTTTGGAAGGTAAGACACCCCTCCTGCACAGAGGAACCCTGGGATTTCTCCCTTCATGTGGTTCAGCCCCACTTCTCCAACACTGTGAATCCTGACTGTTGGCTCTGACCACTGTCCCCTTCCACTCACCACTCAGAATACAGACCTCTTCTGAAATACAGGTTACGTTGTTCCATCCAGGGCTCTACAGGCCAATTCTGTCTCATTCTTAATGTGTCAGCTTAAATGCCACTTCCTTTTCTGATCTCTCTGTAGGAACAAAGTATCTCAGTCCCTCTCTCTCTCCCAAAACATACAATTTTCACCACATCTGGAATGATCTGGTTTGTTTCTACCTGCCTGCCACCTGCCTGCCCCATAAATGTTTACCGTTTTTCATTAGTTGTTTCATTCAGCTCAGAGTTGACTCAGAAGGTCTAGATTTGATTGTATTTCAACAAATATCATTGGCTACAAATATCACTGGCTATCAGAGCTGGAGGCCAGTAGATAAAGATTCATTCATTCCCTCATTGATTTATTCATGAGGACAATAGGGCTCAGAAGAAATGATGATTCGGTCTAGGCGTACAGGGTCCCAAAAAGCTGAACAAAGGAGGAAGTGGATGGTGCATTTCCCCCCAGGGAAGTAGGTTTGGAAGTGTGAATGTAATATGTTTGGAAATGGAAGATAAATTTGGAATGTGGAATTTAGTTTGCTCCCACTTAGGACCCACACAGGGGACATGGATTTGGTTTTATCTGGGACTACAAGGAGACACATTCTGTGCTTGCTGAATGTGAATGTGAAGGGCTGCCGGGGGTAATGAAGTTGTTCAAGAGGTTGCTGTGGAGGTTTCGAATGCTGAAAATACTAAGCATCCTGGACTTTCCTCTGCAGGCAACATAGTCTAGTAAAAATTATGATTTTGCAAGGCTTGCTTTAAGTGCCTGGATGACATGACCTTCTAAACTCCACTTTTCTCTAACTGCATTAGACCACCCCAGGATGCTCCACCCAGGAAACACAGCTGCCTCGACCCCATCCTTAGAACAATCTGATTCTTTGTAAATCAGAGGTAGGGCCTGGGTCTCTGCATTTTTACACACTTCATATATGTTCTCTTCATATGCCAAATTTGATGATCCCTGAGGCTCAGAGAGGTGAAGGCATTTGCTGAAGGTCTGTAGGTGGCGGAGAGGAGACAGGAACATGGTGAGCCTGTTCCTTCACGTCTCCCTGCTTCGTTGACCTTCTCTGCACAGCCTTCTCTCCAGCTTTATTTTCTCCTGGATGCAGAAATCAGGCCGTGACTGGGCCTGCCCCCTCTTCTCTCCCTTCCCCTCCCCATCCTCAGATTCAAAGGTCAGGTACGTCCCAGCCTCCCTCAGTCGTGTCCATTTATGGTTCTGTTGTTCCAAAATGTGGCCAAATTTATAAACTCCCCTTTGCTGGAGACATGAGACAATTTGTGCAGAGTGCAGTGTGGGGGTGGAGCTGGGAGCCTTGTCTGAGGCTGGA
>RJWM01035901.1:0-18513 GCA_004363535.1 Dasyprocta punctata | reverse complement strand
AATCACTAGGCTTAATGGTTAAATTTATATTCCTAGTCTCTCTTCACATCCAAGCTGGACTGTATGTAGATAGTCATTGAGTACTGAGTTTTACACCTATTTATTTTAAGGTAACTGGGAAATTCACACACACACACACACACACACACACACACAGAGTAGACATATTGGTAGATAGATGATAGGTAGATACATAGGGTAGATATATCAGCCTATTATCATTTTACTATTGTGTGTTGGGCAACAATTATTAATTTTCTAAACAAGTACAAATCTGTGGAAAGATGATGAAATTATTTATATCCTATGGTTTAGAGAGTTAATTAATGAGAAATGATTGCCTTTTGTTAGTTGTTTTCTTTTAGCCTGCTAGATATAAAATATGAAATGGAAAGTAAATTAAATATCTCACTTTAAATTTTGGTTAGTGTGCATAATTTGGGTTCTTCTTTTTTGTTTGTTTGCGGCACCGGGAATCGAACTCACAACCTCACACCTGCCAGACAGGCGCTTAAGCCATTGAGCCAAACTCCTGGCCTTGGGGTCTTCTATTTTTGCTCATTTTTTTTCATAAACTCAATAATGCTAATATTAGTCAAAACAAATCAACTTAAAAAAAAATGTTCAGTGCTTATACAGTGGTATCACCACTTGATATAAAAATTCAGGCAGTGTATATTCAGGACGGTGTACAAAAAAACAGTACACCAATAATTCTGTAATAGTGATTAAAATACATGTCTATGGTCATACCACCCTACACCCACCCTATTTCATCAATATGTGAAACATATTTTCCATAAATTATTTTGTAAAATATCTTTTATGAAGCTGAACAGAAAAAAATTTGTATTATATGTTGGTAAGTATATCATAAAATTTTATTGTATTTTCTATATATGTCAACATCCATTTGTGAATAGAAGTAATTATACTTGTAATAGTAAAATCACTTCCAAAATTGGTCTAAGATACATTGGAGAAAACATTTGAACATACATGATATCCAGTAACAATACATACAGTAACTGTAAAAGTTAATGAACAATTTAAAAACAAAACTAAAGGAGATAATAGGAAACAGAGAGATTTTTGCAAATTGGAAAGGAGCCAAGCCAGGGAAGGTAGGGGATGGAGGGGAAAGAAAATGGCAGTAAAAAGAATTCAGATGGATTGTGTCCATGTTTTAACTCCTCATGACTAATGTAAACATTAGGAACCAGAAATATGTACTAATAAAAATAATAAAATAAAATAATAAAATATTAATCAGGTATAGGTAATATACTAAAACATGAATGCAATTCAGTTTGCTGTAGTTATGTGTAATATTGACAGTCATTAAAAATATTACCAGATGGAATCTGATAGTCATAAAATAATATGCAAGAAAAACATAACTTCAATATCATAAACTTTTTCCTTACTGCTTTTTGGAGGGATGTATATTTACACATTTTCCTCTGTTTTATTAGTTCTGTAAGAATTTTCCCCGATTTCCTACTGTCATGAAAAGTTGGGCTTTTCTTGTTTCATTTTTGTCCTTTGTATTTTCATTACACTTGCTTTGGATTCCTTTTGTGGTATCACAGTTTTATGGTGGATTTGAAAAAGTCTAGTAACTATAAATAACCCTATGACATGTATTTTAATGACTCAATTTTCATTTAGTTACTACTTTCATTTCTACTTTCATTTTGCATTGAACTTACTATATTCTTTATTTTAAAAAGCGTTATCATTTACAAATACAATGAAACAGAGAAAAACAAAGGAAAAAGTAAATGAACAATATAAGAGTAACAGAATTCCAATTAAAATACCAGTCATATTCTGTTCAGAGTTGGAGAAAAGCAATCCTAAGGTTTGTATGGATTCACAACAAACCTCTACAGCCATTGTAATGTTTAACATAAAAGAATATTATAGGTGGTATTACACTAACTGGCTTCAAAATATTAAATAGAGGTGCAGCAATTAAAGCAGTATGGTATTAGCATAAAGCTGGACATACAGAAATGAAGAAAATATAGACCTTAGAAGTAAAGACACATATAAACACACATATCAAAAGAGTGGTGTAGTTTAAAAAGCTAGAAAAATATTTTGAATGTTTTCATAATAAACAAAAATAAATATGTGAAGATATAGATATGTTTCTGACTTAAACATGACACAATACATGCATAAAGAAATGCTACATGCTACCCTATTAATGTGTACAGCTGTTGTGTCTCCATCTACCAGTTAAAATTTCGTTTTAGAAATATCATAGTAAAAATTCTTAATTATTGCAAAAGGAAAATTTAAAATATACCCTAGAAACACAGACACTTTCATCTTTTTATGTATCAACTAAAGTTAATTTTACTTTATAAAAAGTTACAAGTGGATATTTAAGAAAATACTAGGTACAATATGCTTTGAGTAACTTGTCTACAACTATATTTTAAGTCACTGTTCTGTAAAAAATTGTGTGGATATAAAGAAATGTTTCAAGCATATAAACTATTGGTGACGGTGTTGGGAATGAGCAGACTCTGTGTGTCTAGGAAATTTAATCTGCCCTTTCCCAATTTGGACTGAGACTGGGTATTGTAGATCCTATTTTCCAGGGCGTTTCAACCCACTAAAAAAGTCTTCCTTTCTAATTGATAGAGAAGCCTGCATTAAAATGAAGTGCAGCAGAAAATGAGGTAAATGATTAGAACTAAAGTATGGCAGAAAGACAGAAACTATCCCAAAATAACAACAAAGAGATTACTATTTTTATTGTATGTTTGGCACTCTTCTAAGCACTTTACATAAATTAACTCGATAATGCTCCCAACCACTCTAAATGAAGATCCATTTATTATCACTCTCTTTCCCTCTCTTTTTTTAACAGCAGAGAAAACTGAGTAATATTAAAAGCCATACTTTATTAAGGGACTATTACCCCAAAATAAACATTTTTCAAAGAAATACATACACATAGTAATATTTTACACTGATAAATAAATACATTTTCCTAGACAACACACATCACATTTATGGAATGCTAAATGCAGCTTTAGATTATTTACTCTAGTTCTTTCAAACATCTTAAGTAAAGACACACAGTATTTTTTGTGTATAAAGAAAAAGAAGCAACAGTTTACCCTAAATTTACTCTAGCTAATTTAAAGCATAAATTCCATGCATTTACTACTAAAGTGCATTAATTTATTTAGGTAGACAATAAAGACTGCGATTCTAGGAAAAACACTCAAATGCACACTGACCTAGCAAAATGACTTCTACTGAAGAGATGAATCTGTTAAACAAATAGTTATCAGGACCAAGAAAATGTTCACATCATTTCTCAGACTATTACTCACTTTGCAGAGAAGAGCTATCCAAATTAATACTAAAAACACATTCCATTAAATTTATGATCTGCAATATATGCAAATGTTTTTAATTCTAAAGGAATACTAAGTATACTTAACACTCTATTGTTACATATGACTTCTTAATACAGTCTTGTTAATTTTATGCATTTTAATAGAACTAGATTTAGCTCTTTAAAATAAAAATGAATGAAGTTGGAAGATTTATAAATAAAATTGCAGCTGTGAATCTCATATCAAGGGCAAATAGATTAGAAAATAATAGTGTTGACTGAAAACTAGTTTTTAGTTTTGTATTAGTATATTTTTTCCTGTGTTGTATTTTATCCTGTACTAATATAATATTTTTTCTTTAAATTTAGCATTCAATTATTAATGTTTTTCATATTGTTTCTTCATGATCATAGCATTATTAATTTAAACTGGTTACTTACTCATTATTTATTTTCTTCAGTAAGGCTAGTGTTCAAACTTAATTGTTCTAATATTCATAGTCTACTTTCTCATCTTTTTTCTTTTCTCTTTATTTCAAATTAATGTTTGCTCACACAGTGTTGTTTGTTGTGTATCTATTCAAGCTAATGCTTTAGACAGCAAATACTAAAATACTCCAAGCTTGTGAAATATCTTACCCAGTTTACACGTTCATTTGGCATGTGGTTATATATAAAATGTGACAGACATTGGTATGATAAACATTTGAAACATGCTATCACAGAAGTTTTTATTTTTTGTTCATATCAGCATGGTGTATTTCTTCCGTCTACCTGTTTTGCTGATGTTGAGAGTTATTAACTCTCATTCCTGTAATCATCATTTAAAAGGAATGATTTTTGTATCTATTTCATATTTTTCCATAAGAATTGAGTAAATATGGGAAATACGTATATATGATTTATTTTATTATCATTACAATGATGTTGGTTTTTACTTATGGACACAGATGGTAAAAAATACATAAAATTAATAAGACAAAGAAATGATCAATTTTCATCTCACAAAATGTAAATCCCTCAACTCAAGGTGGCAAAGGTATACTAATAACAAAATAAAAGTATTTATTGAAGTTATGATACTTATATGTTTTTAAAAGATAATTACAAATACCTAAATACAGCCTTGAAATATGTAACTAAAGCAATAACTAAATAAAACTGTAGTTCCTACTTGCATTCATTCATGTTTAAAATAATAGTATTTTTACCTTAGTTTATTTAAAAGTTATGATTTCATGCATATTAATGAAGATTTCATTTTACTTCAAGAATGACTGTCATCAAGAAATCAAATAATAATGAACACAGTGTGGCTGTGAGAAAAAGGAGCTCTTCTACATTGTAGTTGGGAAAGTAAACAAGTACAGTTACTATGGAAATCTGGATGGAGGTCTCACAAAAATTAACACTAGAAATTCCATTTGACCTATTCCCCTTTAAGGTGTCCTTCTAAAGGAGTTAAAAACATCACATTACAGTGATTCATGCCCATGTTTATAGCAGCGCAACTCATAATAGCTAAATCATGGAATTGACCTGTATGCTAGTTACCTGATGAATGAACAGAGGAAGTGTAGTGCAGTCTCCCAATGGAGTACTTCTGTGCTATAAAGCAGACTAGATTTTCAGAATGAACTTTGAGACAGTGAATTAAATGAAAATTATATTTTCCTGACAAAGACAAGGCACACTCATCAAATTTTAATAGGAAAGGAGAGAGAAAAGTGTCGGAGAATTGAAAGAATAGAGTCTAAATAACACTTACAGAAGCCGGGCGTGGTGGCGCACGCCTTTAATTCCAGCACTTGGGAGGTTGAGGTAGGAGAAGCATTGTGAGTTCCAGGCCAGCTTGAGCTACAATATGAGCGCAAGGCCGGCCTGAGCTACACAGTGCGACCCTGCCTCAAAAAACCAGGGCCAGGAGTTTGGCTCAGCAGCTTAAGCGCCTGTCTGGCAAGTGAGAGGGTGTGAGTTCGATCGCCGGAAAAAAAAAAAAAAAACACTTATAGACTATGATACCCCAAATAATACAACTTTAAAGTAAATCTTAATGTCCATGTGAGGTTTGAAATCTTGCATTTTTAATTTTTATTAATGCGTGTTTATTTACATTCATCGTGAGGAGTTGGTAGATGTGTATAATATAGTTTCATTCTTTACTCTTCGCCTGCTTCTTCCCTTTTTCCCACATTCCCCCATCTCTTACTGTTCTTTCCATTTGCAAAAGACATTTTCTCCTTTTCTGATTTGTTGTCTCTCACTTTACTTTTTACATTACTTATGCTTTGGGATTCTCATATAAAAGAAAACACGAAATATTTATTTAAGCTTGTGTGTCTGATATATTTCACTTCATAGCATGACCTCAAAGTGCATAAAAAGGCATCATTCTTTTGAGACTTTCCATTAATTTTTTTGGGATGGGCTATTCTCTCCCACACACTATGACTAAAATAATACTACTAAGATTAAAAAGAACACTCCAGAGCAAGATCCTTCTTGGCATAAATTCATCTCCGCCCTCTTGAGTCATCCCAGGATCATCCATTTCCTGCCAGTCATCAGACCTCTGACTCTTCAACTGACCGTGAATCTTCTGCTAGCCCTCCTACACTGTATACACCCAATAAATAGTGGCAGGTTTGGAGTATCTCGTTCTCTGCCCATCCTAAGCCCACAGCCCCCATCATGCATTACCAAATTTGTCTGTTTTTTATTTCATCCTTTCGCCATACCCCTTATCCAGGCAGTTGGGGATCTTGACCAGATTCCCAGTAATATTATACTCCAGAGACTACTCAAAGGTCACATTGCATTTTCTCTTGTGTGTCAGATCTCCATCTTGTAATGCTACAAGCGTTTACTTATAGGACCTACTCATATAATCCAAAATACTCTCTCCATCTCATGAGTCTTAATCATATTGGTATACATTGTATTCCCATACAAAGTATTGTTCAAAAGTTGTAGGCGTGTATGAATGCACTTACATTTCTGTATCCATACAGGAGACACAGAGGCATTGCAATTACTTTATCATTTTTATTGATGAGGTAGTCAGCAGTCAAATTGAATATACTACTTTTTTTTTTTTTTTTTTTTTTTGTGGCACCGAGAATGGAACTCCCAAACTTGCACCTGCCAGACAGGCACTTAAGCCACTGAGCCAAACTCCCAGCCCTAGTTTTTTGCGGCAGGGTTGCACTATGTAGCTCAGACCAGCCTTGCGCTCACGTTGTAGCCCAAGCCAGCCTCGAACTCGCAATGCTCCTCCTACTTCAGCCTCCCGAGTGCCGGGGTTAAAGGTGTGTGCCACCACACCCAGCTCAAACAGAATATATTACTTACAAAATTTCCTTCGTTTCTTGTGAGGCAAAAGCAGATTTATGATATTTGACATTTTTTTCAACTTTTTTGCCAGTATGAGACATAGAATGGGTACATATGTGAAAATGTTATGGGCAACTAAGTTAGATAGAAATATTATTGACACTCAGACAGGACTGGGCCCTCGAAGGAGCCAGTGCAGAAAGCCAGATACCTTGCAACCTTGGAGGAGACAGACACCTCTGCTGTGGGCCAGAACTCAAAATAAAAGATCAAACAAATGCAACCATATCCTAAGTATAAACATCAGAGATCCATATTCTAAATGGATATGGATCCCCTTGAGGCAGCCAAGAGTCACCATCCCAACTCCCTACAGGAAGAGTCACTGTTTTTTAAGACTGCCCACTTGCTACATGACTGGCTTCCCAATTTGTCCCTGATTTAGTCGATTTTACCTGAACAATTAATCTTATTGGTTGACCATAGTTCTGTCCCACCTCATGCCCACCTTGTAAGTTCCCATTTTTACCCACCTTGGTCTAGCTTCACTTCATGGTTTTGCTCTAGAAAAGTCCCTAAAAAAGAGAGTCTTTGGCAACCCAGTCAGGACCCCTTCTGTCTCTCTCAGACAGAAGCTTCCTTTCTCTTAACAAATATATTCTGCTCTTAATTTCTGTTGTTCCTGAAATTCATTCTTTAGTTTTAGAGAACACAAACTCATACTGGATATCTAGTAGGTTGGGCATTTCTTTCCCCTATATCTAAAAGAATCACACACATCTCCTAGACAGTTGAAAAGAGATTGTCATTGAAGATCATGATGACTTAGCACAAGAAAGCAAGAATAGTGAAATTTTTTACAACAGTCTTTTCTTCTTTTCCATTTCATGATCATGCTATTGTGCAATATCATGGTGTTTTCCAACATTGAGCACCAACTTTTCTGTTAGAATTATTTCTTTGGGTTTTGCTACTGTTTGCAAATATGCATCAGTTACCGTCTTTACCCTGCCTATCCTAAATCTTCAGTGCCTGATCCCATCTTAATCCAATCTTCCCTTGTGCTTCTCTCCTGGATCAGATAACATAAATGGATTTCTTAGAAAAGCCTCTACATTTTGAGATACCTTGTTTTCCAAGATTGCAGTAATCAAAGTTTAAAATGAAAAATAAATCACTACCAAAAAAATACATCATTCTCCGTTTTTGTCAACAACAAATGTTACAGCGAGACTACAGAGCAGTCTGTCACCAACATTGAATCAGCATCTATGCAGCAGCAGCAGCATCTTCTGGACAAAAAGAAAAAATGTGAAATAGCATCAAAGGAATGTGATTAATAGGGTAAAAAGGCACTCACCAGCAAATAATTCATTTTTGGATCATTATTTAAAACATAAATGAACAAGAGGTAATAAAACTTATATGATCTACACTAGATATTCATATATTTATAATTTTAATCTGCCTCTTTTGAGATGGAGTGTGATTCCTAATTTTTAAAGGGGATTATCCCAGGTAATGCAAAAATAATGAGATTCTCTTATTAAAATAATCATGTATGCTTTTACAAAACATGAACAACTACACTTGGTTTTTCAGTATGCACTCTATCCTAGCAACCTTGAATTGTGTGACTTCACACAGTAAGAGACCATATACAATAAGCAAAATGGCTACAGAGAGTTATTGAATATCCTCCAAAGTGCATGTTAAAGGATCTTACCTGGTGGAATACTCTGTAGTGATGGAACTTTTAGAAGATGAGACCTAGTTGGAGAAAGTTTGGTCACTCTAGTGTCCTCTCAAAGTCAGGTCAATAGTGGTGCATCCTGGAAGGGAATCTGAGGACTGTCGCCCTTTCTCTTGTTATTCTTCCTAAACACCATGAGGTCAGCAATTTGCTTTATTCTTTTGTCCCAAAATGTCCTGTGTCATTACAGGCCCAAAAGTGATAGAGCCAACATAGAGAACTTGAGTGGAAGCTTCAGAAACTGTGAGCTAAACTAAAACTACCCTTTTTATAATTTGTTTTGCTTCAGTGAGGAAACACTGTGTAACATAAATGTGATATGCAGATGTTTATTTTTGCAAATAGTCTGATAGCCTTTTTTTGCAGTTGTTTTATCTATACTGTAATAACCAGATTGAAATTCTTAACAAATTTTATCTTATTCTTTGGGTATTGAAATAAAATTCTTATTTCCATCATCTGAAGATATGGCAAAATTCTGTATAAAGGTGGACAGTAGAAGAAATCAGTAATTATAAGTGAATGACATTTTTTTCTCCTTCAAACAAGTGTTAGAAAAACACACCATAAAACTTTTTTTAAAAAGGTCTCTAGCATAGGCCAATGGAGCACACAGTAGTATCCAGGGTTTACATTGCAACTTTCTGAGTACTCAAATCATGTGTTATTTGGCAATAGTTTTATAATTTTTTGTGAAACAACATGAATAGTTTTCTCAATTTCTGCTTTTTTTGGCCAAATATGTTCCTTTGTATTTATGTCAAATAGACCCGTGTGTGAAATACTGAATCTTACCTAGTTTATCAGGGAAGAATAACACATGGCAACATGAATAAATACTATGGATTTTATTTTATATATATAATATATGTACATATATATTTAAAAAGATTCAAATTCAGAAGTATAGGTTTGCATTACAAGATCTCAGAAAATGACTTTAAAATTATAATAAGCATTAGGTATTTTAATTGTATTCTGTGTTGAGAACCACAATATGCTGTCTACTCATTTTTCAAAAAACCATTTCTGCTACTTAATATTCTTTCTTCTATGAGCAAGTAATCAGTTTCTAGAGGGTAATATCTTTAAAATATTTTCTCAATAAAGGCCAGACTCTAGTTCAAGAAATTATTATACTAGCTGCTTGGTGAATGAAATATTCTCCATAGGAGATGATATCCAGCCCCTCTAAACACACACTCACAGTATGGTTTTTCTTTTTTTTAATTTTCAGCTTTGAAGAATCATTTCATTGGAAGATTTAGAAATTAATTTTTGAAAGCAGATTATTTTCCAGGTGCTTACATGTCACATTTTGCAACTGCACATGTGAGAGTATTAGATTATTTCTTTATGAAAGCCTGAAATGTAGTAAACATTAAAAATTATTTTAAAGTCCATATGAAAAATTTTCATCTGTTGTGTTTCCTAAGCACACTTTATATTGTATTTTTTCTTTTTTATATAATTGATACTCCTTCACAGTACAAACCGGTAAATAAAAGTTAGGATTTTGTGATGTGCATCTCTGAGTTTGTCCTATGCCAACCCTTAGTAACGATGCAGATCAGAAATGTTTTCTGTTGATCTTTCTTGGTGGTTCCTTGTATAAAGTGTAGTTCTTTATGTCAGGTGATGCTACTTTCTGCAGGTAAATTTCTGAACGGATAGAAATAGGATAGTGCATGGTTACTTCACTGATTACTGCAATCACTTTGTAGGGCATGCATTTTGCATGTAAGTTGAAAGTTTATTATATATTTCAAATAATATCGACGGTGTTTAATACCATTATTGAATGATTTATCTTTCTTTGCAGTAAGATAGAGTTAAAAAAGAGGAACCTGAAACTTTCAACCATTACATTTAGTTAGGAGTTAGTCATAAATTTTAAACTTAAAATGAGGAGCTGGGAACTCAGCTCAACAGCATACAGTGTGTTTACAACGTATGAGCTCCTGGATTTGAGGCTAATTCAAGGAAGTTCTGAGGCAAGGAGACTCCAAGAATTAATGTAATTCTTTATTTGAAACTGAAGAGGAATCACCTCGGTTAGTTCCTTCATCTGGGTACTTATTCCTTGCATGCTGTGCCTCTTAAGGTATTCTTTGAGGCCATTGCCCAAGTCTTTTATCAGGTGTTTCTGATGCAATAGTTTTTAGTTTAATCACACAAATGAAGGAAACAAAAATATTCTCATCAAATAATTTACAGACAATTTTAAGTAACTGCTTCAAATACCAATCTAAGACAAATCCTTCATTCAAGATGGGTTGTCATGAATTTTAGGATGTCCTTGTCTATCTCTCCAACATGCTAAGTATTTTTCTCAGCATTCAGTGCCTCTGTAGAATGTTTGACAGGTATTTCTATCTGAGGAGTGTCAAGTCATTCAGTTCAAGAAAATAAAATGTCTTTTCATCTATTTAGTGCATTTTTACATTTTCATCAAGGCTTCTAAATTTTCATTTATTTCTTGCTTTATTATTTTAACATTCTAAAATATTTTGTTGTTTTAATTGTAAATAGAAAAGTTTTCTTAATACCATTCACATTATTTTTGTTGTATAACAATGCAATTCATTTTTAAAAATGTATCTTAAATTCTATATCACCTTTCTGAACTTGTAGTCCTAGTAATTGTATGTGTGTATATGTATATGTGTATACACTTTATTGTTTCATTTCTTAGTTTGGCCCATGAAATCTATGAAAATAGTTTACTTTCTTTATTTGTAGTAAATGCATGTTATCACTTTTTTTCTGGTTTAGTGACATAGGCTATAATCTCTAGTACAATGCTGAGTATAAATGACAAAATCAGAAATTCAGTCCTACCACCCAAGATGGGAAATATTTGTAACTTTCATCATTGTATCAGCAGAAATTTTTTCAGGGAAGCCTACTTAGGTTTGAGAAAGCTACTTTTTATACTTAATTTGATAATATGTTTATCAAGAAAGCATGTTAAGATTTGTGAAGTACTTCTTTGTGTATACTGAGATGATTATAATTGCCCTTCATCCTTTATTCTGTTTCTAGCATGTATCACTTGAATGATTTCATATTTCATTTCTTTAAATTTTCACTTTTATTAGTATAAGTTTTACTACAGCATTACATTATTCATGGGGAATGTGTATGTTTAACACATTTCAATTCTTTTTTTATTCCCTTCCCCCTCTTCTCTCCATTTCTCAGTCTCCTTTCCATTTACAATTGATCTTTCTCCTTATTTACTATTTCATATTACCTGTATTTGATTTTGTTCTTTGCTTATATCTTCTGCTTCTCATGTAAGAGACCCCATGTGATTTTTAAGCCTTTGTGTTTGACTTACTTCACTTATTTTCTCAGGCTATATCCATTTTCCTACAAATGAGATATCTTCTTTAATAAGTGACTTTGTATTTTAAACCAGATTCACCATCCTTGAATAAATCTCAGTCAACTGTATAATCATTTTTGAATAGTAGACTTTATACTTTATTTCTTGTTGATTAGAATTTTTTATGTCTATATTTATAAGGAACATTGATCATTAGTAACAATTTTTTGCATACAGTTTTTATATTTTTTCATGTTACTATCCATTCATGAGTTCAACAATGTTGACCTTCTACTCTTGATTTTATTACTTTGTATGTGTTTTGTTTTGCTTTCCTTTTTATTTTTCAATCTAGCTGATTTTTGGCCTTGTCTAATAAGAAAGTAATTTTAGCTGATATTTTGTGTCAATTTTCTAATCCCCATTCTACTTTTTTTTAGTTCTTATATTGCATTAATCAGATTTCCTGATGCTAGGACAAAATACTAAATGCCCAAGATGCAAACTGTGAATAGGTTAGTTGACTCATGATTTCAAACATTTCAATCCATGATCTGCTGGTTCAGGGCAGAAACTTCATGGTGAAAACACATGAAATCATGTTAAAAATTTATTTTATGTGAACATCTACCACCTACTACAGTCTAAACTGTCTATCTCTCAATATTTCACTCTAATCTGACCAGTTGCAAATCACTTTGAGTCCATGTACTTTGGAGTGTGGTAACCCTTTTAATAGTTTTCATTAATTTTATGATTTTAGTCATTATTCAAATATTTTGTCTTTTTCTTTATAATTTCTCTTTGATTCCCATCATGTATGTGTTGGTATGTTTTATAGTGTCCCTCAGATTTCTGAGAATCTGTTCATTTTTTCCCTCTGTTTCATTGACTGAAAGTGTCAGTTAATGCACAAATTAGCCAAATATTTTTATGTTACCTAAAATGTTATTGAAATCCCATGACAAACATTTCAATTACTGTAATTATTTTTAAACATATTATTTCATAGTTGATATTTTCTACTTGGTCATACATTTTAACTAGGTTTTCTTCAAATATTTTACTGTTCTTTTTCTTTAGTAATTTCAGCACAAATGTAATGTTTGATTTAAACTCTTTATCTCCTAAGTCAAAAATTGAGATGGCTTCAGTAACATTTTTGCTTGTTCCTTTATTATTGTTGAAGTTTATGTACTCTGTTTTAATTGTTGCTCTTAAAATTGTGTTTATTGATAATGAGTCTTCATAAATCACACAAGTGACAAGTATCAAAATTAGAGTTCTCATTCTGAAGATTGTTTCAGTATTGTTTCTTGCTGATGTTGACTTGCTCTGTGACATTTTTGTTTTAATTCTGTGAAGTCTGTATTTTGTACTACAAAAAGTCCATGAAATTTCTTTTCAGTTAGCTTTATAATCAACTGTTGACTGGGTAAAAATTTTTCCTAATGTTTTGAATAAATATTTTGTGGCTCAAAGGCATGTGTGTGTATGTGTGTGTTTGTTTAATGTTCTACTGATTTATAACCATTTTAAACTACATTTCATACTGGTTCAGAGCTTCAAAATTAATCAGAGGTAGGTGTCTTTTCCCAGGCACTCTCATAATTCTGCACATATGTGTGATGGTTTAGAAGCCCAGAAATATATTGGAGACCTCTAAAACTCCCAGATCCCATTTAATTTTTTGGCCGGATTAGTCTTCACCTCAACTGGTGTTAATGTTTTCCTCAATTTTCTCATCCAATAATTACTACTGATTTCTTTTGTGCAAAAACACTAGTGGTAAGGCTCTTCCTACCAAGTCAAGTCAAAAAAGAAAACTCTGTGATGAGACATTTCCAGGCATCCTAAGAGGGAAACGTTTTTGGGAATAGATCTGCTTTCCTCCAATGGCGACTAGTTGGCGAATTTTCTAAGATAACAGAAAGTTAGACAGAAGGTGATAAAACAAATTATGTCAAAATGACTCGAAATTGGCTGAGGATGTAACTTAGTGTTCCAGTCATTGCCCAGTATGCTTGAGGCCCTGAATTCCACTGTTTCCCAAACTGAAAATCACGAACCAAAAATGCCACGAATCTTCCAATTTTTATTGAGATTCAGGCACTTTCCTGGAATGCTAGCTTATAATGTTGCAAGACTTAGGTTAATTTCTAGAGCCTGATTAAACTAATTTTGACAGTTTTGAGCATTTTCCTCTTTATCCTTATGATAAGGCAGATCTTCAAATATCTTCACAGCATGACTCTGAAATCCTGACTTCAAAAGAATGACGACCCCTTCAGCATTACCTGAATGGGAAGAACATTAAGAAATATATGCTGGAGCAATAAAAATATTTTACATCATGCTTTTAGCACTTAGTGTATCGTGTGCATATATGAAGATCATGCTGATCTGTATATATAAGATCTTTTTGTTATATAAATTATAGTTTTTAAAATATAGAAAATCAATTTTCTTTATATTCATCCCTTGATATTAAAAATAGTGGAGAAATATAATATTAAATATCCATGCACGAGACCATACTAGCTGCATAGGAAAGAAATTCACAATGGAATATCAGCAAATACAAAAGTTGTATTTTTAACCTAATAAAGCAAATAAAGTTGTGGAACAGCTGAAAAAGAAAAAGAAAAAAAAAACTAACAAAGAATAATAGGTGTATAATCTTTCAAATGGTTCAAATCTTTTGAATCATTTTAAGAAATATCTGTGTTCATGTTTTAAAAGTATCTTCATAGTCTGCAAAAACCATACTGATTACATTACTTTCCTATATGTCTTTACCAGCATTAAATTTTACATTGCTCAACCACATTATGTAATCACTTTAATGAGTTTTAATTTCACAATTAACTCTGAATTGGGCTTATGCTAAATAGATGTGCATGATCTGTCTGCTGGTTTCAAATCCTAATGAGTCACTTATGGTATAATTAGTAAATGGGCACCTCTGAGTGAGGCAAAAACAGTTCTATACGGATTTAAAGATAAGGCTGTAGCCTCCTGATTCCAAAGAACCTTCACTCACAATTCACTATTAAAATCAGTATCTGTGGAGAGCCACCAACCTAGGAACTTTGTACCTAACCAAGGTGTGGTGAAGATAAAACACAAAGAGACCCAGAATAGGTTAGAAGGTGGGGCATCCACGGGCTTTTGTCTCCCATGCACGAAGAGTGCCAAGTGATGGGTGTACATTGACTTCATTCACTCAGACAAAGGCACAAGCAATAAGTAAAATAGGGTTCACCTGCCTCCCACCGTCCATGGTACATACTCAGGTAAAGAGCAGCACCTCGGCAATATTAATTTTCCCTACAGTATCAGCACGCACTCACACCGCCTTTCTCTCTAATGCTCACAGAAGAGACCAGTTAGACCTTAATCTTTCTATCTGGCCTCTCACAAATGGCTACCTACGCTTTGTTCGGTTAGGAGAGTATCATAGTATAGGTTCCAGAGATTATAAATTCAAAAGATTCAGAATATATAGGCAAAAGTCCTATTTGAAGTTTGAGGATATTTCATTTCTAGAAATATCAAAAATTCTGATTAATAGAATATCATGAAGAATATTGTCATGCTTTGGCAATGGTTAGATAAGAATTTTGATTATTTAGAAATTATTTCCCTTATTCTGTAGGTGACTAATTATAAGTGTTCATTTGAAAAGAGGGATTAATTCAAGGGAATTAATTCAGGTGATATTTATCATGCCCAATATTGTCACTCACTTTGTGACAATCATATCCCATGGATTTGGGAAGAAACATCACTCATAACGTGATTTATTTTACAGTATGTCCGACCCATGTGGCCAATAGCCTTAGTTCCATTGGTGTGATTGTCTCTAAAAATAGAATCTTCACCAGGGTAATATCTGCATGTATGCCATCCAACTTTAAAGGTCTTTTTTGACAGAAATTTCACCTGGGTCAATTCTAATGATGGCAGAGACTAATAAAGATAATGTCCAAGAATAGTGTCAAGGAATAGAAATCCATAATTAAACTTGATCAGTGATTTACATCTTCCACTTCTCTGCTTAACTTCAGTTGTTCCCATCCATTGTTTATAACTGAGAAGATCACTATTGTAAAAGTAAATGAAGTTTAATGTCACATTCTTCGTTGACATAGAGCTTTATTCAATCCATTCTTATATTAATTCTTCCTATATAAGAAACACCCCTCAAACTGAGTCACTTACTTTTGTGTGTAATGCTTTGACTGTCTCAGTTAAGGTAATATAACCCATGTAACAGTGATGGCAAAAGAATCATTGGCTTATAAAAATTAACCTTCTTCTGTACTCTTTGTTTTATGTGATCTTAATTTAAAAAACACGGATTGCTGAAAGACCCTCTGTAAGGAACATTACTCATCTTTTGGCAGTGAGAAAAGGGAAAATTCTGGCCCTTACAGGTTCCGCTATTAAGTGATGTATTTCCACATAATTCAGAGGCTAAAATGTACCACAGAGCTAAACTTGGTTGTAAGACAGAGAGCCATCATCCCACATAAGTGGAAAAAAAATTGCTAATAATGCAATCAACATTAACACTTGGATTAAGATAGTAGTATGTGTTTTCCAAAATAATTAAATGGCATGCTGAAATATCTGTATCATTCATTCATTCTGCATCTCCCTCAGCCTAATTAGTTCCCAGAATTATAGAACACTTCGTAACATGCAAATGGAGCATCTCATTCTCCTCCAAAAATGCTTCACAACATTCTGAAAAGTCTGAACTTCATTTTTCTCCTTCCTTTTACTCTCCTTGTTACTTATATTCCTGCTGTTTCTCACTTGGTCTCTCTCTCCCTCCCTCTCTCACTGAATTCTCTATTCTTATTGCTTTAGTCACTTTTCTCATTGCTTGGACAAAATACCCAATACCCAGCATTAAACAAGGAAGGATTTATTTAGCTCCTAGTTTGTAGAGGTCTCAGTCCACAATGGGCTCATTCTATGGCAGGGCGGCCTGGCAGAGGGACATCACAGAAGAGAACAGTTCACGGCACCCACAAGGTTACAAAAGCAATGAGGGAGAGGAGACATGTCTCTTTCTGTCCCTTATATTGTATACAGGCTACCTGCCCTAGGGCCTTATAGCACTTACACCCTTAATCTCAGGCAGATCTATGCCAAACCAACCAGTGGATTTATTTGTAATGACACACGCTTAATTCCAGCACCACACGCTCTAGGTTCAGCCACTTCTGAAAAATCTCCAGGGCCCTGTGATGCATTGCTGGGAGATCTAGACACAAACCACCAAACCAATCATGCTGGCATTTTCCTCATTCTTTTATATTTATCATTATCCTCCTGTTAGTGATTTCCCCGTCACTTTATTGCTCTATAGTCTCTTCAGCACATGGTTCACTCTTTTCAATCCTTCACCTGCCAGAAAAGCATCTCTTTCTCAGGGAATGACTCTCACTTATCTGTGATATATCCCCCTATAAGATTTTCCTTAATTCAGTGTAGCTCTTCAAATTTTACAGGCCATATCTCAAGCCTCCGTTTTATAAAAGAAAAGAATACACTCCCACTAAAATAAGGTTATTAAGATTATTTTTCAATAATAGGTTAAAATTCAATAGGTTAAAATACTTAGGTAATTGTGTTTATTTTATCAGGCACTGTAGGTTTAAGAATGGCTAAAATAATAACTGTTTTCATTGGTATTATTTTATCTTTACTCAAGTAATTTAGAACCTATATCATAATATCCTTATAGTTCTACTTTGTACTATCTCTGGCAAATATCTTTGGGCATTACTAAGAAAACCATTAAAGTTACTTAAATCATCCTTTTAACAGATATTGTTGAGGTTAATTATTAGGTCTTAGTGAGGTACTTATGTAAGCAACTTAATAGAAGTGTTATGTCTATTTTATTGGTGATATAGTAGAAGCCAAGTGTTATACAGACAGTAATTATTGGATATATAGTCTATACTCAGATTTGTCTGTTGTAATATTGACAGTCCCCAATACAATCTGCAAAATGGTAGACTCATTACTCTCCCCTCTGTGGCTTCAGAGGTGGGTGAATACACATTCATGCAATATTTCTTGTGTGTTTGTATTTTAAACATAACATAACCTTAAATATTTGTTGGCAAAAGTGAATATATAGATTTGTTTTGAAATTCACTGATACATATTTAATTTTAATAAGAAAATACTGAGAATCAATTCACATCGATCAAAATTTAGTGGCCAAGAATACTCTTGTAAAATTTCTTTCAAAGTGATGTATTCAAATAAATTTTCTAGCAATAATATATCTACATCTTTATGCTACTATTGACATCTTTTTTGATTTTAAATAGTATAATATTCTTGATAGGATCCACTTTTATTCTTAGAGTCTTTGAAAAAAATGTATTGTTTGAAAGATAAAATTATATATAGTATCACATACAATCAATGTTCCAGTAAGTCTATATTTAATCCAATAATATTTTCCATATTTATATATATTTTAATTTCAAATAATTACAAAACATTTTCTTGATTGTTCAATGGATATTCTGTCACAAGTATATTAAAAAGTAACTGAATAATCTAATATTTAAGGTTAAATACTGTAATATATGGTACTGACGTAAAATACAAGGTTCAAAAGATAAGGTCAGCAAAAGTTCAGTAGTTTTACTAAAAGAAAAAATGATATGTTTTTATGAAGATGTTCACTCTATTGAC
>RJWM01035900.1:0-18546 GCA_004363535.1 Dasyprocta punctata | reverse complement strand
ACTCATTCACCTGCACAGCTGTCTGTAGTCTCCTGGCTGTCACTGTGGGGTGTGGCCAGCCAAGGGGACACAGTGAAATTACAAGCCCAAAAAGTGGCTGGCCTTTTTCTAAATCTTTTAAGTCAGGAGCCAACAAACTTTTCTTTTAACCCGGAAGTATGTCACAGGGGAGAAATCAGGCTCCCACAGGTAAGCATGTTGGTTCTGTTTCAAAATGAAAATTCTGCCTGATGCCTGTGATCCCTGAATATAGGGAGGCTGAGGCAAAAGGACTGCCTGAGCTCAGAAGTTAAGGCCCGCCTGGGCCATGTGGCAAGACTCCATCTCAAAATACTAAATTTAAAAAAGGAAGACTTTCCATGATGTGCATTAAAACACACTATGGTTATCTTGGGTGGTGGGAATGCAGATGAGTTCCGTTCTCTTTAGACTCTCCAGTGCTAAGTTCTTTTCTTCCACAGGGCTAGGCTGGATCCTAGCCCCACGCACTCTGAGCAGGCACTCACCACTGAGCAGCACCTAGCCCCTTTCTAAATCTTCTGCATGAACAATGTGTTGTTTTTATAACACACAACAAGTCCTCTTTATCATTGTTTGGCCCTCCAGCTGTGCTGGCTGAAGGTGGCATTTTCAAGGACACAGGAGTCACAGGCTTGTCACATACAGGGAAGCTGAGAGGCAGATCCGGCAACCTCGGCTGCTCCAGGAAGGCTGAGGCAGGAGCATCCCAAGTCCAAGGTCAGCCCAGGATACCCAATAAGAACAAGGAACATCTTTTCCTCCTGAAGGCACCAGGCACCTATGAGGGTGGACCCAGTCCTCATGTGCCCCAGGCTGCTCCACACAAGGAGGCTGCCCTGCTCTTCAGACAGGGATGGTGTCCAGCCCCCATCCCCACCCAAGTCCTGTGCCCCTGGGGGCCTCTGTGGGTCCATTTCATAGGCAGGGAAGGTGAGGCTGGACAGATTCAGGGACTGACCTCAAGGTCACCCAGCAGCAAGGGCTGGGAGCAGGGCTGCGACACTAACCTGGGACTGGAACCCGAAAATGGGACCCCCAGCTCCTGGCTCCCCAACCGGTTCACCAGCACCCACCGGGAGGGTCACCTCCAGGAGGACAGCCACACCCTGGGAGTGAATGGGCCTAGGGTGACAGTGTGTGGTCATCCAGGCCCAGGGTGAAGGGCTCCTTTCACCAAAGCAAGCCCAAGTTGGGCTTGGTGGCACAAGCCTGTCACACCAGTACCCAGGAAGCTGAGGCAGGAAGATCTCAGCAGGTTCCACGCCAGACTCTGAGGGGTGCAGAGGAGGTGTGGGAGGCCTCAGTCCCACAGAAGGCTCCACCCTGAAGTAGTTGCACACTCTAGTTGCATGGCAGAAGGTGTCTCCTGTCCCAGGCTCCCTGTCACTCATTAACCAATAGGAGGCCTGGGGGTCCACACTGTGTGCTCTAGATCAGAACTCTGGGCTCAACTCCCAAGGGCTACATCGCCTTGGAAGTGCCAAACACCTCTCTGGGCCTTGGCTTCCCTCCTTGCCGTGCAGGTGGCATCAGTGCCCAGCTCCCAGGGTCTACAGAGGCTATGGCACTGCCCAGCCAGGGTACCAAAAGCATAAAAGCCACGACTCCAGCTGAGTGGGCTCTAGAGTAGCCAGTACCCATGCCTCTAGTGGCATAGCCCTGTCCCTCCTCTGGGCCAGGAACACGTAGGTCTGAGCCCACATGAAGGACAAATCTTCATAGTCAGCCGCTGCTGATGGAGCCCCAGGATGGGCAGTGGGTAGTTGTCTGGCCACAGGGCACAGCAGGCCAAAGGACTCCAGGGCCACTCTGCAGGTGGCCCCAAATCAGCCAGACCCACCCGGGGCCTACAGGCTCTTAGCACACACACACACACACACACACACACACACTGCCCCCGCCACCCCCAGCAATGACAAGGAGCTGTGTTCCACCACCAAACTACAAAAAAAAAAAAAAAGAGAAAGAAATTTCTGTCCAGGACACCAGAGTTGAGCCACTGTTTTTCTGAGACAGGATCTCACAATGTAGTCCAGGGTGGCCTCCAACTCAGTGATCCTCCTGCCTCAGCCTTCTGGTGCTCAGATGACAAGTGTGTGACACTACACCCAGCTGGGGCTATTGTTTCTTTCTTTTTCTTTTTTTCCCTTTTTTTGTCAGTACCGGGGATCAAACTCACAATGGCACACCTGCCAAGCAGGCGCTTAAGCCACTGAGCCAAACTCCCGACGCTATTTTTTTCAAGGCAGGGTCGCACTATGCAGTTCAGGCTGGCCTTGCTCATGTTGTAGCCCAAGGCAGCCTTGAACTCACAACGCTCCACCTACCTCAGCCTCCCAAGTGCTGAGATTAAAGGCATGCGCCACCACACCTGGCTGGGCTATTGTTTTCTAAGAACAGAGGGCAGCCTGGCCCAAAGGTCTGGTAGACCCAACCTGGGCCTAGAGCTCACAGGGCACAGGGCACAGGCCACGTCTTGGTGTTTCCTACCACAGGTGGGGATGAAAGGGTGACCTGCCGGGGTTGAGATCAGCTACATCAGCTGAACACACTGTTTAAGGCGACCATGACCTTGAACTAAAAGCAAACCAGGCAACGTTGTAAATACCAGGTAATCAGCATAGTCTAGAAAGCTGGAGATTAGATAATGGACTTGAGGATGCCATAAAACAATGGCCCTGCTCTTGCGAAACCCAGCAGGACTGGGTAAAGGAGTGCCCACACCTGCTTGCAGCCCTGTGATTCAGCAGATAACCCCTGAGCCCAAGGGTTCCCACAGAACACGGAGGAGAGGGTCGAGCAGGGCTGGGGTCAAGGCCAGGAAGTACACCCAGGCTGTGGGCATTTACCATCCTACTCTGCAAGCTCCCCACCGCTTTCAAGATTTTAAAAATAAAATTTCAGAACCAAGTGTGGTAGTATACACCGTTTGTGGTCCCAGCACTCGGGAAGCTGAGGCAAGAGCATTGCTATGAGTCTGAAGTCAGTCAAACCAAATAAATAATAAATAAGTAAATAAACAGGCCCTGGCATCCCCAGCATCCTGGGCAGGATGCATCCACCCAGAGGCCCAGCCCTGGGTGCCGAGGGGGACATCCTCGGGCCCACGGAGATGTTGCAACTACTCACAGGCAGGAGGTTCCTCAGTGGGGCTGCGGTTCCGGATCTGGACCTGTGCAGAGGAGGGGACACTGTCAGGGGGTCCTGCAGCTGGGGTGGGTGAGGCGTGCACTCACACTCATGCACCACCCCCCACATACTGCTCTCCGGGGATGGGGCACTACAAGCCTAGGGTCAGTCAGGGTTAAACAGCCAGGGGCCCCCGCACCCCACAACCTGGGAGGACCCAGCAGGCTCTGGGATGTGGTGTAGCTGTGCTTTGGGTTTTCATGCTCTGCATTCTTTGTTTTCCAGTGCCCCTTGAGTGGGGAGGAGTTGACTGAGGCAGGACCCTCTCCCGATTCCCCGAACTGGAAGATGGGGACATGGGGACTGGCCTGGCAGCCCTGGAGTCTCCATTGCCATGAATGACAGGGTTGGTGGGACGTGGGACCCAGGCACCCTCCTCCTCCTCTGCCTGCCCTACTCTATTTCCCGCCTCGGGCCTCAGGTAAGAGCTGTGTCAACCGTCCACACGTACCCACTGCACACCAGCCCCCAAGCCTGGTACCAGGGACATAGGTGCCACTGAGATAATCCATCCCAGTGGCGTGCAGCCCATGACACTGGGTGGGTTGGGAGACAAAGACTTCAGTCCCGAAGGGCACCAAGGAGGGTGGCTCTGGCAGGGCAGAGAATGGCACCACGGCCCTCAGGGAGCACTGCCCCTCCTCCCGCAGTCACGATCGCCCTAACCACAGCCGGACAACAGGGATGATGGCCAAGACGCCCTCCCTGGCGCTGGGGAGAGCCTCCCATATGTGCAACGGAGAGCAGCAGAAGAGAATGCACTGGGCACAGAGTGACACAGAGCTCGGCAAAGGCAACAACCAGCCTGCTGCCAAGGCTCCATGCCTGAATGCAGCTACTCCTGAAGTACCTCGCCCTGGACTTCTCCTCAGGGCGCTGATTTCATTTGAGCTGATTTCTGCCCACAGCAACCCCGCAGGTGCAGCCCCCATGCCACCTTGGACTGGCTTCGTCACCTCGCCCTCCTGAGTCCAGACTCAGTGCTACAGAGGATTGCACACAGGAGTGCTGGGCTGCAGAGGTCACCTGCAGTGTGATGCCCAGGCAGACCCACAGCTATGACCCTCATCTGTCCCAGCTCAAGGCACTGTGAGTGCCCTTCTCACAGTGCAATAGGCTCAGAAACAGAGTGGGGGGACACCGCAAAGCGACCAGTGGCAGCCTGGGGTGGGGCTGCACTCAGTACCTGCTAAGGAGTCCCTGAGCACCCCCACTGCAGCCCATGCCCTCCAGGAACAAGCAGGCGTGCGCTCGGTCCCAGCTAGCAGGAGGCATAGCCCCCTGCCATCACCAAAGCCCCCAAACACCATGGGGTGTGAGGAGTAGGTGGCAGCCCAGCCAGGCACCAGGTCGTGGCAGGCGACTTGACCCGGCAGGGAGTGGAGCTCAGGAGCCAAGCCCGGGACAGCCTGCCAAGGACTCCCCGACGTGCATCCTACATCCTACTTGGCTGCCGTGAAGTCTCCTGTGGCTTTTGGACCATGGACCCGGAGCAGCAAGAGGCTTCCCCTAGGCAGCCTTTCCAAGATGGCGCTGGTCCAGGTCCTGGCCCTGCCAGCTCCCGGCCCGGGACCTGGGGGGAGTTACCTGACATTGGCCAGGCTCGGGTCTTCCACCTACAAGACAGGAAGACGATGGCCAGGGGCAGGGGTCCATGCCTGCAATCCCGGCACCCAGGAGGCTGGGTCAGGAGGATCACCTCGAATTTGAGGCCAGCCTGGGCTACACAGCAAGACCCTGTCTCAAAATAAAATGAAAGGCAGACTGCTTGCCTAGCATGTGTGAGGCCCTGGGCTCCATCAAAACGCCAAAAGAAAGATTGCGAGTCTGATTCCAGTCTGAGGCCAGCACCTATTGTCACCACAGCTTCGGTTCGTCACCCTGAGGCAGGGCCAAGACGTGAGCAAGCCACTGAGACTGTCTGGACCCAGTTCCCAGGCTTGAAGTGGAGTAACAAGGCAGGAGGAAGATCCTCCAGTCCCCACCACCCAGGCTCCACATGGCTGGAAACAACACTCGGGACCTGGAGGTTCTGTCCCGAGTGAGACCGAGTGTGGTTCCTCATCTGTCACAGTCACCACCAAGCAGTGAGACTCGGGACAGCACCCAGGTGGCTGATTCAGGCCCAGCCATCTCTGTTCCTCTCTGTAGACACCGATGCTTCATGCTCAAAGACACAGAGTTCCCCCAGTTGGTGCATGCTGCCCAGGAGGGGGCAATGGCCGAGTTCAGACGCAGGAGCCCATGGAGCCAGGGACACGGTGGTTTGGGCCAAGCACTCTGTAGTGATGGGAGAGGCTGTGCCGTGCCAGGGTGGGCAGGCACCAGGTACTCACGCAGCTGCAAACCCCGGGCAGCAGCCCTGCTCCGACCTGAGCACAGCAGCAGGCACTCAGCGGAGAAGCAATGGCGCGCGAGACATGGGTTGGTCCCCAGTGCCACACAATACTAACCCGAAACCCTGCAGCCAAGCAGCCCCCAGGGAGCACTGGGCGGGGACCTTTCTATGGGGCCCTGTGGGTGAGAATAGGAGCCAGAAACAGCCTCTCTGGTGGCCTGGATCTTTGTTTTCTCTTTTTTCTAGGATTTTTTTTTTTTTGTCTTTTTTTTTGTTGTTATTGTTGTGGGGGGTTTTGGGGACAGAGTCTTGCTATGTAGCCCCACTGGCCTGGAACTCTCCAATCCTCCTGCCTCAGCCTCCTACCATGCCTGGCTTCAGGTCTGCTCTAATGTACACTTTTCTAGTCATAATGGAAAAAAAACCTACGTTGTCCTAGAGGAAGCGAAGTGCACTGCAGCCTGCATCTCTGCCCAGCATCCTCGGGGCTCCAGACCCCAATCCTGTGAAACCCAGCAAGCTGCGTTCTGCCTAACAGGGCCGCAGGGAGGGCAGGGCCTGTCCTGTGGGTGACCCTCCTGCACCAGGCAGGACCAGATAGTGGGAGTCACGAGGTCACAGGACTAGCAGAGGCCTGGGGCAGCCCCAACTGTACCCAGTCACCTGGCTCTCTGGCTTCGGACTGTGTCTTCTTTCTGCAGTGCTGGGAGTTGAACCACGGACAGGCACATTCCACATGGCGCTTTGCTGCAAAATGCCAGCCCCAGGCCCAGACCGCCCACACATTCCCTTCGTGGCCCTCCCTCAGCAGGAGGCCAGCACTGTGATGCGCTGTGCACCCCTGGGAGCCTGTGCACCCCTGGTACCCAGATGCCCACTGCCAGTGCAGGCAGCTTCCCTCTCCACAGGCCCAGCCAGGTCAGCAAAACAAAACAAAACAAAACTTCAAAAGGGCTGAGGATGTAGCTCAATGCAAAGGCTGATGGTTCAATGCCCAGTACTGCAAAAGACAAGAAGAGGGAGAAAAGGAGGAAGAAGAAGAAAAAGGAGAAGAGGAAGAAGAATGGGGGAGGAAGAAAGGGAGGAGGGGGAGTGGAGGAAGAGGGGAAGGGTGGAAGGAGGAGGGGAGGAGGGGAAGTAGAGGGAAGGGGAAGGAAGGGGGAGGGGAAGGGGAGCATGAGGAAGAAGAAGAAGAGGAAGAGTAGCAGGAGGAGGAGGAAGAAAGGTCCCTGGGCACTGTGCAGGGCCAGCTCTGGTCGCTAGGACTCTGGGCTCTCTACACACTGCCCCCATGGCAGGGCCATTACAGGGCTCAGAGAGCAAACCCTTCCCAAGCTGGGAGCCCAAGGCTCCCTCCATTAATTAAGAGCAGGGGAGAAGGAGCGACGGGAGGAAGCAAGGGCCTGAAAGCTGCGGGAGCCAGAGGCTTTCAAACTGGCCAGACTTTGAGAGCAGAGAGGGCTCTGAGGCAAATGTCAGGTCAGGAAGCCTCTGCACCAGAGCAGTGGACTTGACCTCTGGGCACTAGAGAGCCACAGAAGGCAGCCGCCGCTGGGGCAGGGTACTGTCTCCCTGCAAAGTTAACCACCAGCGACACTGAGTAAGGGAAAGGTAGTTCTTGAAACCATGACCAGAGCAGCCTCAGGGTGGGAGGCGGGACCCCAAAGACCCCAGCCCACCCTGTAACCCGCTTCCTGGGACCATCTCTCACTGTGCCAGGCTCCCTTCCCTACCCAGGCCTAGGAGCCCATCCTCAATCCGCTCCGGGACCTGCCCAGTGGCAGCTCGTCCTCAGAGCCCCACCCACCAGCTGTGAGGACACCAGGATTTGGGGTCTTGACCAAGGCCAGAGTGGAGCATGGTGGTGTGCGCTGGCCATCCCAGCACTCGGGAGGCTGAGGCAGGAGCACAGTAAATCGGAATCCAGCCTGGGCTACACAGAGAGACCCCACCTCAGAAAACAAACAGCAGCAGAGAAGTGCAAGGCCAGGGCTGAGGGCTGAGCCAAGTGGGGTCCTGGCTCCCACCCAGCACCAAGAAGAGTCTGCAGCACAGTCATGACAGGGCCTCTGCTGGCAGAGGCGTCTGGGGGCAGAGGTGCTCCAGACAGCTCCACTTCCCTCAGCAGCTCACTCAGACTCCATGCTCAGCACTGAGTGGTGGATAGGGAAGTGGTGGGGGTGGGGGACCTACAGCCCGAGCTCCTCCCCATTCCACTTGCCCCTGGCATAAGCCTCCTGGGGTCGGGCTTCTGTCCTGGAGCTTTGCTACCCCCAGCTCTAAGAGCCCAGAGCATTATCTATCACTGCCTTCCAACCCATGCCCAGCACACCCTGGGTGCTCAATAAACACGCACTATGGTGAGAACAAGCAGGGCTCGGGGTTCAATCAGGTGGACCCACGGGAGTCCTGATACCCACTCTCCCTCTCCTCCTGATATTTAGCCAACTCACTCCCCTAGTGAGCTCATCTGTGTTGCAGGAAGGACATCATTGCCTCATGTTGGATGCTCAGTAAGCAAGGGCTCCCAGCTGGGCACAGGGGAACACCTGGGGGGGGCGGTCCCAGCTATGAGGAGGCTGAGGCAGTAGGACCTCTGGAGCCCAGACAGGGAAACAGAGTGAGACTCCATCTAGAAGAAAAAGGAAAAGACAAAGTTTTCTCTGCAGACCTAGGCTGCTCCTCTGTTGCCCCCTGGGCAACTCAATGGCCAAAGGGTGGTGAGGACAGCCCACAAAGAAAGGGGCTGTTGCTCCATTCTGACAGAGCCAGGCACATGATGGTCTGCTGCTGAGAAACTAAGCACAGAACCAAGAACACCATGATGCCACTCTGCTCTGACCACACGACACCCAGCCTGTTAAGCAGGTCCTGAAGAAGCCGAGTCAGAGGAGGCCAGAACAGAAAAGGGGCCCAGACGTGACCACAGGGCTGGGCCTGGGGGCCCCTTGGGGACAGAAAGGCAGGGTGTGCAGGTGATGCATAACTCAGGCCTTTCTGGCAGGGCTGAGGACGTGCACATTTTTTAACAACCTGAGAGAATCTCGTTAGTCTGCAGTTTTGTATCACTTGAGGTGTATTATTTTTGTAAAAGTAAATCTTCTAGCCAGGCATGGTGGTGCACTCCTATAATTCCAGCACTTGGGAGGCTGAGGCAGGAGAAGCATATGCAAGTTTGAGACCAGCCTGGGCTACAAAGTGAGCCCAAGGCCAGCCTGAACTGCATAGGAAGACTCTGTATCAAAAAGACAAAAAAAAAAAAAAAAAAAAAAAAAAAAAAAAAAAAAAAGAAACAAAAAAATAAAAGTAAATCTTCTGAGCCAGGTGTGATGGTGTACACCTGCAATCCCAGCACTCAGGAGGCTGAGGCTGGAGGATAGTGACTACTTCCAGGCTAGTCTGGGCTATGTAGTGAGTTCAAGGCCAGCCTGAACTACATAATGAGACCCTGTCTCAAAAAGCTGGAATAAGTAAGTAAATAAATAAATGTGAGTCTCTTGGCAGTTTCTCATGAGTCAACATGCATGCAGCTCCACTCCCAGACGAATGAAAACAGGTCCGAAAACAGACTACTGCATGGATTCGAGCAGCAGTTTGACCCGGGGCACTGCCTTGCTGCGACCAGTGTCCCTCACCCACAGGGCGACCCCGAGACCCGCAGCCTGCAACAAACAGGACAAGGTCACACAGGCTCTCCCCTCCACACGCAGCCTGTGATGCTGGCAAATCAGGGCCCTAGAAGGTTCACAACATCGCTGGTAACAAAACAGTTATAACAATACATGTAATAAAATCACACACAGGAGTCCTCCTTCTTGCCATTTTCCCTTTAATAATCTGGCTGCAGTTCATTGTGATGGTGAGGCCTGGGGGAGCAGGGACAGGGACAAGGAGGGGACCCCAGAGACCTCCATGTTTTATTTTACGTATCTGCGTGTGCACCTGGGATGAAGCCTGGATCCGGGCTGCGTGATCACTGTATCACCCTACCCCCAGTACTTGTGCACAGTCAGGGGAGATGCGGAGGCACACAACCTGTAGTCCAGGTGCTCTGGGGTCAGTCAGGGCTGAGGTAAGAGGATTGCGGGAGCCCAGGCACTCAGGCCCAGCCTGGGCAGCACAGAGAAGACCCCGACTCAAAGTGGGGGGAAAAACCGCTAACGCAGAACTTTCAAGATACAGATTCCCAGGTTCTGGTCCTCCCTCTGTTAATTTTTTAAAAAGTCTCCCAGATAATTTCTCTTTGCGACCAGGTATGGCTATCGTTCCCAGAATGGCCCCTGAACTCCTGGGCACTGGCGTTTCCCCCACTTCAGCCTTCCCAGTGCTGCGATCACAGAGGCCAGGCACAGGTGGGCCTCTGTGCCCTGTCCAGATGAGCCTAATGCCTGCCCACACTGCTCCCCAGCCTGACCCCTTTACTGCTTGCAGGGCTTGGTTTTGGAACAGAAAAATGACTCCTCACTGTCCATCGCCTCGCTGTAGCGTCCAGTTGCAGCCTGAGACCAGGTGGGGCCGGAGGTGACCTCACAGCCCTGTCAGTAACTCACTCACTCTGAAGGCCCAGGCTGTGCTCCAGTGAGGCCGCAGCGGAGACTTAATGGCCTGTGTACCTGTTAAACAGCATGTCCGGGCCGCACCCCGTGTTTACAGAAAGCGCTTAGGGCAGGACTCGCTGGCACAGAACTCACTCTGTGTCTGCCCACCAGCCACCCCGGATCTCCTGGAGCCCAGCCCAGTCCTTGGCTCTGCATGGGGCTCCCCTGGGTTCCCCCACGCTCCTGGCTTCTATAGCTTCTCCCTTATTGTCCTCAAACCCTGTGGGATCCTATTTCTATCCCTCCTGCCCTCCAAATAAGCTCAAGCCACTTAGCCAGCACCCACAGCCCCACCATTTGGCTCCTGTCAAGTCCTGCCTGGTTCCTGTTCCTCTCCAACAGGGACCCAGGGGACACGTCCTACAAACACACTCGGACACTGCGTGCCACAGTGCCTTGGCACCTACTGTGCCCTTGCAGAGAACATTGGTCATCCTGGTCCTGACGGCACAAGACAGCAGCTCTGACACAGCCTGCCCTCAGACGCCATCCTCCCCAACAGCAACGAGCCTCCCCGTCAGCACAGCTCCGCTCCCGCAGCCCTCACCCTGGCTGCGAGCTCCTGGAAAGTTGAGCTTCTATCCCAAATCCAACAGCACGCAGAGCTGCCTCAGCAGAGTTTCAATTACCAGCTAAGTGAGGAGTTGCAGAAGGAAGGGCGCCCAGGGTGCTTGCAGACCCTGCCTCCCACAGAACCCACAGATCCGAGCACTGGCTCAGGCAATCCCATGAGCAGTGGATACATGCATGCCAGTTCCAAGCATCTGCCCTCAGGGGACCCACTCTGTTGGACCCTCCAGCAGAGTGGGGGCTCTGAGCTGCCATAAAGGATGCCCCAGCTCCCACCCAGGCCCTGGGGCAGCACTGAGGCACATTCCCAGAGTCCCCACAGCTGACTTCCAACCTCCTGCATTGGAATGCACTGGGTAACCACAGGTGTCATGTCACTGGGACCTCTGGAGAGACCGTGAGAAGCTCTCATTCCTGGGACAAAGTCTGGACACAAAGGGATTGAACAGTCCTCTCCAGGCTCTGATCCAATTCCATGTGCCTCCAGAAATCAATGACCAAACCTCCTCAGTCCAAACTCACTGCTGACTGAGGGAGCTGCCCCTGCCCTCCCCCAAGCCATCTAGGAGGCCCTCAGTCAACCCATCTGTAAAACGGGTGGCACCATTTCAGGCTAAGCGCACAAGGAGGCTGACTGCCACCATGGGTTGCGGTGCAGGGCAACTGAAAGGACAAAGGCTCGGTGCTGCACCTGACCCTTGCCACATTCCACAGTGACCCCGGGCCGCGTGACACCCTCTAATCGGAGCCCACAGCCCCACCGGCTTTACAGCTTACCACGGCTTAGGCAGCCTGGCTCAATCCTCTCCAGCACACAGCAGGGGGGTGGTGTCCTCGCTGCCTGCGGGAATCACCCAAGGTCACAGCCCTGGGCCGCCCACAGACAGCATGCTCTGCCCATCCTAAGGACGTGGAAACTGAGCCCAGAAGAGATGTCCATGGCCAAAAGGGGTGCAGCCAGATCTAAGGTGACCTCCAACCATCCTACGAGTTCCTGGGATCGCAGTTTCTTGAGGTGCCCCCAGTACATCCCTGCAAGCCCCACCCCTCAGCTCGTGCCACCCCACACTGCAATGACTCCCTACGATGACTCCCTGGTCGCGGGCAGGCGGGCAGGCGGTTGCTAAGCGCTTACCCGCTCGCTCTCACAAAAATAAACTCCTTCTGGCTATAGACGCTGGACCAGATCCCCTCCCTTCCAGCCAACAAAAAAATGTTTTAATTTGAAAAAGATCCCCTCCGTGACATTTCTGTGCTCCTTGGCGGTGCCAACTCGGGGCGCTGTGCTCATGTACACATGGGGCCCGCAGGCCCCTGATCGCGCCCATCACGTCTCCCACCTCCCGGGCAGGGGCCAGCAGGAGGTGGCACTGAAGGCCGAGCAGGACCAAAATAGCCAGGCCCGGCTGCCCACCACCTGGCGACAGTGCCCTCCACACCGGTGTCAATACCCAGCACACCCCTGTGATGGTCCCCGGGTCCAAAGCTGCCCGGGGGACACGCGAACGCCCGCCCCAGGACTGAGCGAGTACTGTCCTGAGAGCGCCCGGACACCGTCCCCGCGCCTCCGTTGCCACCTCGACCACCTGTCCCCGAGGCGAGGACGCCCGCCACCCGCCCCGCGCCGGACGGCGTCCGGGCACCAGCGTCTCGGGGATACACGTGCATGCGGCGGGGACAGCGCCACGCGCTCGGGCTCCGGCTCCGCCACAAGGTGCCCGCCTACGGAAGCGGACGCAAGGCTGGGGACCCGGGCACCCCGAGACCCGGGCCCAACGACGCCGACCCGCCCGCCGGACCAGGCCCGCGCTGCGGCCACCGCGACCCCCGCCCACGAGAGGACCAGCCCTAGCGTACCTGGGCGTGCGTGCGCGGCTCCCCCAGGCCGGGCTGCCCGCCGGCCAGAGCTGCGGGCGCGGGGCGCGGGCGCAAGCTGGCGGCGCAGAGCGGGCGGCGGGCGACTGCTGCGTCCCGGCCTCGCACGGCTGTTGTCTGAGCAGGCGGCTCTGCAGCGCCCATCCTGCCGGGTGGAAAAATACCGGCGGGGCGGGGCAGTGGGGCGGGGCCCGGTGTGGAGGGCGGAGTCAGACCCGGGCAGGGGCGGGGCCTGGTGGGGAAAGGGCGGGGCCAGGAGGATGAGGGGCTAGAGCGGGCGGGGAGGGGCGGGGCCAGAGCCCGAGCCCCGCCCATGCGCCCGCACACGCGCGCGCACCAGGGCCGGGGAGCACAAAGAGCCGGGCTTGCTGTGCTACTTGCTCCCTCGTGCAGGCGCTCACGCGGGGTCTCACGGCACGGCCTCCCTACAACGGTCGCCAAACGCTGCCACTTCCCGCCAGGCCCTCGGACGCCTCGAGCAGCCCCTGCGCCCTGGGCCCCTCACGCGGGGTCGGGACCCGGCGCGGGCAGGATGGCAAGGGGACATCCTGAGCTTCTGTCCCCCTGTGGCGTGCAGTAGAGACGCCGACCGTTATCCTGGGGACACAAGTCCCGTGGTGCCCGGCCAGGGCCGCCCACGGCTGCGCGGGTGCCCCATGCCCCGGGAAGTCCCACGCCGCGCCCCTGCCGCCTTCGCCCCCAAAGAGGGCTCTGGCGCCGTGGGCACGTGGGTGTCTTTGCCTTACAAACCGAAGCAGAAGTGCCGAGGGCCCGCGAGGACCCAGGCGCGGTTCCGGGGTGGCCCCTGCACCTCGACCTCCCTGCCCAGCCCAGGGCGGGTAGTGGACGGTAAGGTGGGGCGGGGAGGCTGAATGGAAGAGGGAGCCGCTGAGTCGACCCTAACCCTAAGGGCGGGGCAGAGCCTGACTGCGGAGGATCAGTTCCAGAGGCCCAGGACGGAAGCCAGGCCCTCCTAAGCTCCACAGGGCAGGTGCGCATCAGTATTCCTTGTGTTATTTATTGGTTTTTGGTTTCTTTGAGGCAGTGTCTGGCTATGTAAGCCAGGGTGGCTTTGAACTCACTAAGTAGTCCAGGCTGGCCTCAAACTCTCAAGGGTCCTCCTGCCTCAGCCTTCTGAGTGCTGAGAGCACAGGCGTGTACCACCATGCCTGTCTACACTTAACTATGTTTTGAGACTGGGCCAGCCATGTTGCCCAGGCTCTGGCTTCAAAAGATCTTCCTGGAGACCCGCCTGGTATCACACGCCTGTAATCCCAGCAACTCGGGAGGCTGAGGGAGGAGGATCGTTGGAAGTTCGAGACCAACCTGGGCTAGAAAGTGAGCTGAAGGCCAGCCTGAACTGCATAACAAGACCCTGTCTCAAAAAGACAAAAAGGAATAAAAAAGAAAAAAAATCCTCCTGCCTCAGCCTCAGCTGCTTTTCTATAGCTGTTAGCTGTGTATCAGGCCCTGTGCCGTACCTATGAATGTCCACATTTCATCCTCAAAACATTGCCTGAGACCAGCACTACTGTTTCCCCATTTTACAGAACAGAAAATTCAACTGCAGATAATCAGCCACCCAGGGACCCAAATCTGGGGGCCACGAATCTATTCCAGCTGGAATTCTGGCCCTGGGCCTAGATGTAACTGGTGGGTGCTTAAACCTTGGGCCCTCAATTCCGCTTCCTGCAACACATACCAGAAAACAGCCCTAGAAGCTGGGTGTGCTATGCACGGCTATAATCCCAGCACTCTAGGAGACTCAGGCAGGAGGTTCTCAAGCTTGAGCCCAACCTGGGCAATTTATCGATTTAAGGAGACACTGTCTCAAAAAATAAAATGGGCTGGGGCTGCAGCTCAGTGTGAAGGCCCTGGGTTCAACCCCCAGTATAATGCAGCAGGTGCACCTGCCCAAGCACACAAGAGTCCCAGAAAGAGAAGAGGAGGAGCTAGGAAGTGCTGCTGCCTCTGCTTCGAGGAATGCTGGCAAGAGCTGGTCCCACAGTAGGGCCACCAGGGTGAGCTTCGCCAAAGCCAGGGGACACACAAGTGTGACACAGGTCTTGCGCCCGCTCTGAGCCCTGTTCCTCATCTGTAACTCAAAGTAGTAAGCCCAGCCTCCTCACTGAGCTTTATGAGGAGAGGGCCCCCTTGCCCAGCAGAGGCAGAGACAGGAGGGTCCTGTAAGCCCCAGAGTACAAGGCTAGCCTGCATCTGTCTACAGTTCCTGGCACCCAAAGGCCTGTCCCTGCACACGGAGGCCACAGCTACCTGGCTGGCCCTGGGTCTGGCAGGCAGAGCCTGTGTACCAGGTGAGCTCTTGGCAGCAGCAGAAGTCTTTGAGGAGACAGCAACCTCCAACCACCAACCCTACTTCCAGGCATGGCTCACACTGTGCCCCCCATATGCATCCCCAGCCCACTGCCCTGAGGCCTCCTGCAGCCTGCTGCCTGGCCTGAGCAGCACCCAGTAGGACCTGGAGCTCAGGGGACATTAGAAGCCACCATGGGTATGGCCAGTGGTGGGGGGAGGGTTCGCTTTCTTCTTCCCTTGGTGGGATCATGAGAAGACCCCAAAGCCAGACCTGCCCGGGACAGAGACTGAGTGCAATTCATCAGCTACGGCTGCAGACACTCTCCAAGGACACTCTAGGCCACCACAGCCCCTTCCTCTGGAGCCCCTTCCTCTGGAGCAGCTCACCTGTGAGCTGGCAACCCTAGGCCCAGGGCAGCACCCATCCGGCAAGCACCACATGGGAACAGTAGCACTGATTTAGGGACCAAGGCTGGTGGGAGGAGTTGGAGTGACTCACGGCAGTCCCTGAAGAAGAGAGATGTATTTTGTTTTATTTGTTTTGAGGCAGGGTCTCGCTATGTAGCTCAGGCTGGCCTCAAACTTGTAGTTACCATCCTGCCTCAGCCTCCTCCCAAGCACTAGAATTACCAGTGCATACCACCATACATGACAAGGGGCACTTTTTGACTCGGAGCTCTGTCCTAGGTCTCAGGGCATGGCAGGCTATGTGGGGAGGGGTCTGTGCTGGCCACTGACTGCATCCTCTCAGAACAGTGCCATGCCTAGACATCAGGGCCTCCATACTGATGTAACTTCTACAAGTCAATCACAGGCTGTGAGTTCCAGGATGACCCAAGTACCATCTGCCATGGACTAAAGGCAGGAGAGAGCAGGGCATGAAGAGGTGGCCAGGTCTCTGAGATCCAAACATCCTTTAGCCAAGTGTGCAGCCATGCCTACAATTCCTGTAGTCTGGGAGGCTGAGGCAGCAAGATCTTAAGTTGAAGTCCAGCTGGACAATTTAGTGGTTTAGTGAGACCCTGCTCCAAAATAAGAAATAAAAAATGGGCAGGGGATGTAGCTCAGTGCAAAGGCCTTGGCTTCAATCTGCAGTATTGCCAAAAAAAAAAAAAAAATGTTAGGCGAAGAAAAAGAACCACATGTGCACTAGACTCACACAGACTTCTCTTCATCCCCTCGACAATGTGGGGTAGCAACTGTCCCCATGGCACTGAGGTGTTGGGAGCCACTGCCAGTGCCCCACTGCCTCACGCCCAGCCCGGTGACCCAGCTTGGAGGCATCTGTATCATTTCTGTGTCTGTTCCCACCTGACTTGCAGTGGGAGGTGCTGGGGCCCCATTGTCAGTTGCATCATGGAGCCCGGCAGACAACCCGGGCAGTGCCCAGCCAGGTCCCCCCCAACCTGGTCCTCACACGGCACCCATGCCCATGTGTGCAATTTCCTCTCTTCCCTGGAGGCCTGAGTGGACTCACAGTGTTTCCAGTCCTGATAGCCGCCTGCTCACCCTGCCTCAGTTTCCTGTCAGTACCAACAGTGGCTTAGCCAAGGCAACCCAGCCTGGCCTCCTCTACCAGAAAAGCCCAAGGCCATGTCCACGTGCAGATGCCTCCAGTCAGGTCTGGAGCTCATGGCTCTGGGTACCCACCCATCCCTTGCAGCAGGGAGGCCCCTGCCACCACAGAACTTGGGAGGAGCAGCACCTTGAAATCCACCGCAGCCAAGGACTCCCAAGAACCCCAGCTGCAAGAGGCAGGGCCCCACTTCAAGGCCCCCTCACTCTGGGGAGGCAAAACCCCCAGGGCACAGCTGGGGTATACCTCAGTGGTGAGAACTTGCCTGGCATGCACAAGGCCCTGGGTTCTGTCCCCAGCACCAGAAAACACAATCCTGATGTTCCTATCTCCCCTCACAAATTCTGACTTAATTAGGCACACAGCCCTTTTTTTCCCCCCTGTTAAAGAAGGCTCTGGTAGCACATGCCTGTAATCCCAGCACCCAGGAGGCTGAGGCAGTAAGAACACCTCAAGTTCAAGACCAACCTGGGCTATAGAGTGAGTTCAAGGCCTGCCTGAACTGTGTGATGAGATGCTGTTTCAAAACTCAAACCAAAAATAAATAATAAATAAGGCCGAACCAGTAGCAGATGCCACCCAGAAGGTATGGCTGGAGTGCTGGTGCCCAAGTAATCACAGCTGCCCAGACATCCCTGGGCGGCTGGCTTGCCCTGCATTCTTGCCTGGGCTTCTCCATGGCCTTCTTATATTTGGTTATTTTTCTCCCCCCCCCACCCCAAACACAACAATTCAAACTATTCCCAGCCTGCAGACAATAAACAAAGCTGGGAGGCGGCCGCCGGGCTTGTTCCCACTTATGGCCTGAGCTGAGGCCAGCCCGACTGGGCCCCCGCGGATCGTCTGAGCCTGGCTGGTGGCCTGGATTCAGTCCCAGAGTCCCTGAGTTCCTCATCTTAGGTGACCCAGGTACCCCCAAGGCCACGTCTCCAGTAGTCAGAGGCTCAGGAGGGCAAGTGACCTATGACCGGACACAGCACAACTGAGACAACCCTTCCCTCCCCACTCCTGTGAGTTTCCAGCTGCAGGCAGCTGTAGGGCTCTAGACAGGATTGGTTCAGGCCACAGGCTCTGCAAGGATCAGCCTGAGCTGAGCCTCAATGGGCCCATCTGTAAATGAGGCCAGCGGTGGGACCCAGCAGTACTGAGTGGGAGGCTAGGCCCAGGCCAGAGAGAGTGGCAGTCCTGACTGTCACCCTGGTGTGTCACCAAGAGCAGATCGTGGGGTACAGGGATGGGGAAGAGGACAGGAAGGAAAGAATCGAGCCAGGTATAGTGGCAAACACCTGCCATCCCAGCTCTCGGCAGGCTGAGGCAGGAGAATTCCCCGAGTTTGAGGTCAGCCTGGGCTACAGAGCAAAATCTTGTCTCAAAAGCAAACAAACAGAGAAAGAGTTCAGGTACTGTGAAGGACCCGGAGTGGGTCCCTGAGAGGGACTGGGGGACAGTGAGAAGCCACACCGTCACTGTGCTGGTGGGCAGGGTAGGTGATGGCCACCGGCTCCATGTGAGCTTGACCCTAACCAGAGGCATCACCATCCATCCTCCTTTGTCTCTTTTTTTTTTTTTTTTTTGTGACACCGAGTATCAAACTCACAACCTCACGCCTGCCAGACAGGCACTTAAGCCACTGAGCCAAACTCCTGGCCCTCCCAGCCCTATTTTTTGAGACAAGGTCTCACTATGCAGTTAAGGCTGGCCTTGAACTCACTTTGTAGCCCAGGCTGGTATCGAACTCACAACGATCCTCCTGCCTCAGCCTCCTGAGTGCTGGGATTAAAGGCGTGCACCACCACTTCTTTGTCCCTTATTGACACACGTGCTACCCTCTGGGACTGGGCAGAGGAGGGGATGTCACTAGTGGGCACCTCTACATGGCTGGGCTGCAGGAGGGTGTGGGGTTGGGGTTGGAGAGAACCTGACATTCCCCACTCACAGCTCTGTGGCCATCACTGGGGCAGGAACCCAGCCACCATCACCACCAGGGCTCGCCTGGCCTTCAGAGTTTATAGCCAGCTGTGCACCTCTGGGAGAGCCCGGGCCCTCACCAGGACTTCACCAAC